>JAMKCH010021136.1:0-20559 GCA_023653785.1 Ophioderma brevispina
ATAAGTTAGAATGAAATGTTACTCCTAAGTACCGTACTGACCCGAGTATAGTCCCATGCTCGATTATAATCCCACCCCCAGTTTTGAAAGAATCTGAAAAATAGTAGAAAATCCTATTATAATCCCATCATATTTTTTTTGCTGGAAGGCAATAGATTACATGCAATTTTTGTTATAATCATTACTGGTTTGGAAGTAATTTTTGTGCTTTTCTTTACAAAATTAATTAGGTTCATGCATAAGTTCATTTATAGGTCTTTGTTGATCACATATATCTCATTTGACACTTGGGAAATATCTGGAATAAGTTTAGTTCTGAAAGGCTGAAATGCTGATGCTCACATTTTTCATGTTAGGGTGGAGATCCCATTATAATCCCACCCCCTAAATTCAAGCTAATTTCAGGTTAAAAACAGGTGGGACTATACTAGGGTCAGTACAGTACTTAAATATTTTTATATACAAGTGTTATATTTTTAAATTTTTTTAAAGCAAACAGAAATGTTGTGTAGGTTTGCATTAAGATCCAAAGAACTGATTAACAGAGTTGTATCATTTGCATACATCACACACTTACAGGAATCACACCACTAAATAAACTAGGTGTAGCAGACAACGTCAGTGCCGAGAGAGAGTGTTGGCATCCCAAATATGGCCCTTGCTTAAATGAAGAGTCACAAGATGTTGATAAGTTGTGTCTTTATATGAAATTTGAAATTAATCATGTGTGGACTGGGTGGTAAAGATTTTGTCTGTGCCATTTTTATCCCCCTGGCTTGAAAAGCAGAGGGGATATTGCAAGGGTGCGCATGTCCGTATGTATGTATGTATGTATGTATGTATGTATGTGTATGTGTGTTCCAGTTTGGTCAGGTTTTCGTTTTTTGCGTCTCCTTCGAAAGTCCAATTTAAACCAGACTTGGGGTGAAGGTGCAATAGGGGTTCCTTCATATGTGGATGATTCAAAGGTCATGGACCAAGGTCAAAGGTCATCTGAGGTCATGTTCCAGTTTGGTTAGTTTTTGTTTTTCTGGTCGTCTTTGAAAAATTGAAGTCCGATTACAACCTAACTTGGGTCAAAGGTGCAATAGGGTTTCCTTCGTATGTTGTTGAGGTCAAAGGTCACCTACCAAGGTCAAAGGTCACATACCAAGGTCAAAGGTCATCTGCGGTAATTTTCCCCTTTGGTTAGGCTTTCATTTTTTAGAAACTGCTACATTTCTAGATATTATTCCATGAGAACAATTTATTGAATTTTGATGCCCTGCAACTGACAACTGCGTCAACTAAACCACCTTGTGTATACTGCCATCTTGCCAGGGGGATCGTGCAAGTTTACTTGCTGTATTCAGGGCCGTCCCCAGAGGGGGGGTGTGGAGGGTGTGACCCAGGGCCGTCCCCAGAGGGGGGGTGTGACACCCCCCATTTGGAAAATTCTGTCTGCAAAATGTTGACTTGTCGGCGATTTTGGTATACTGTCGGCGCAAATGATTGATGGGTGGATTATCGGCGGTCCCTTCCCCCATCTGTTATTGTTTGTTTTGTTGCATAGCTTGGGAATGACTGATTGTCGGTCGCGGTGGACCCCCCGCTCTTCAGAATTTCGAACCGAGTGAAAAAAAAAATGGGTCTACCTAGCGAGCGCAGCGAGTCGAAAAATTTGATAATTCTTGAATCCGGTCCATGATTTTGTCGGCAAAACAGACTCAACAACCCCCATTAAAAATGGTCTGGGGACGCCCCTGGCTGTATTTTGTATAATTTCTGAGGGTTTGGGGAAACTGCAATTTTATTTTTTAGTAACACTCAACTAGGCGTGGACGTTTTGAAAACATGCAAATCTTTCGATGCTCTGTAGCTCAAAAAAATAAACCTTCATCATATGACTTTTTCATTTTTGTTGAAGAGGTATGGTCCTAATCTTCCCCAAAAATAACCAGCCGAGAAATTGACGTTTGGTGAGAGGTCATTTTGTACACAAGTCTATGGGGAATTATTTAGTGGCGTGATTCCTACAGGTAGTATTTACAGAGTTAGGTAAGGAATTAATGAAAATGATGAATAATAATGGTCTAATCTTGAACCTTGAAGAATACCAATATCTACACTCTTAAAATCAGAAAGAGTGGTATTAATATTGATGGCCTTGAGATCTACCACTGAGATATGATTTGAAGAAGTACTGTCCACCTGATATCAAGGTTTAATGAGGTCATGGTTTACAGTATCAAAGCTTTTTTTAAATCCAAGAAAATAGACTAAGTCACGTTAACTTGTCATTCATATTATGAACAATATTATATATATAAAAGATCAGTTATTAGTGCTGTGCACAGCTGTTTGAAAGTCTATGACAAAAACCAGATAGAATAAAACAAAAACTAATCACTGCAACACACTTTTGACAACTGATAGGAATATTTAGTCCATAAATCACATTCTGTGTAAATGTTATGAAATTTCATTGATGTGGGGCCAAATGTATTTTTTCTCAAAAAAAAATCTAGTTTTCCATGTTTTCTATGGAGGAATGGGCCTATAGGGGCGCTATAACATACAAACATGACCTTGATAGGCCTATTATGGCAGATTCCCGCAATGGATTTGGTCTGATTTTTGCAGAGATTATCAGAGAATTAGAGCACTTGCATGTCCCTACTAATCTCAGTTTTGTCAAAATTGTGTCGCCACATGCTAAAATTTTTCTAAGAAATAAAAGAGACAATGTGTATGGGGTCAACAGCTGGGTGGGACTCCTGATGATGAGATGAAACTGATTGACAAGGATTTATCTAGTTGTTATAGTGAGATAATCACAAATTGAGCATGTACAAGCACATTCTATAATCTTGGAAATAGGTGGTAAAAATAGTAAAACTGAAATAGGCTGAAATGCTGGTATTCTCGTGTGAAATATCAATTTTTTTTTTTTTTTTTTTATTTGAATTGGTCCACACTTGGCCATTTGAGGGAAATACTAATTCATCGCGTTATTCTGAGGAAAAATAAACATTTCTGTAAATTATACAGATATGTACCTATTTATGTTGTAATTGCAAAATGAAAAGCACATGCCGACCTGAATAGTAGTAGTAAATCGAAAAAAATTTTAAATCCGGTTTTGTCCCCATACACGGGGGGGGTGGCCAGATTCTCACCTCAAACTTGCAGCAACAGCCCTACTCCCTCCTTCCACTTCACCTGATTCACATGCATCCTCCATCCTCAACCCAACGCTCCTACTCTCCTACTCCGCTTGCTCTTTCCCTCCTCAAACCTCCACCTCGAACTCAAAAGTCTTCTTAAAACATGCTTGTCATACTTCCTCAGCACGTGCCCATACCAACGTATAGTATTCACCTTTCATCAAACGGTTCCAACCGCTTTACAACCCAACATCTGCATCAAGCCCTCAGTCTTTCATCCTATCCATCAACTTCACACCCCAATCACTCTCATCATTGCTCTATCTCATGGCCCTCCTCCAGAATTCCCCATATCATTGGCAATCAGACACCATGTCTTGCTCCTTTACAGCATCACTGATCTCACAAAACCCTCAAAAAAAACCATTACTTTCATATTCAAAGGATATCGTTTGCCTTGTAACAACTTCCCACATTCCTAAAATCACCCTCCCATACCTCCCTCTCGCTGTCACAGCTACCTTACATCCACCACCCCCATTAACCTGTCCCACCAGATCGGTGAACTCCTTCCACGATTCCACCTCATCCACACAAACTTTCTCCTGTTTCCACCATCCCTCCAGCACCCTTCTCGCATCTTCCACACACAAAAAACTCTTGCCAACTTTTGAGGGTCACTCTCTTCCTCTTTGTGCATCTCCCACAGATCCATTTCCCAATTTCTCACACCACACTGAAATTGCTTTTCCCTCTTCCACACACCTTAAGGGTCTACCCTTACTCACTACACCTCCCTCTCCACCCCATTCTCGCCAGCACTTTTGTCTTCCAAGGTTTACCTTCACACCCTTACTCTCAACAGCCTCCTTCCTTTTCAAAACTTTCTCCCTCCTCCCTCCATTGGTCTCACTCTTAAACCAATTCATCAGGCATAACACATCTCACCCATCAAACCTCTTTTTTGCACTCTCCATGACTAATCATCACATTGTGCAAAAAAAACCAAAAATTGGGGAAAATGGTAGTACAAAACCTTGATGCACACACCCACTTTCCCTCAAACAAAATCAGACCACCCCCCCACTCCTCCTAACTCGATCGTTGCTCCTTCCATACAAACTCATCACACTGCTCAAACCATTGCTTCTGGTATCCGCTCTTCCTCATCATCCACGTCCATCACTTTCCTCTCATACCTTCTATCAATGCCTTCCTCCAAGTCTAACAAACTGCAAAACAATATAAGCTTTCGTCCTTTAACTGATTCCCTCTGCACAACCCCCTCAAAATAAACACTGCATCCATCGTTCCCCTTCCTTGGCATAAACCCAAATTGCATCCACTTCCAACTAATCTTCTCATCCTATTCTCTATAAACCCTCTCCACAATTTTCATTGCTCCAACAACTTCACACCCCTATAATACGTCACACTCATGAATCCCCTTTCCATTTAAGAATTGGATCATAGGCGGGAACAGAACCTTTGGAGCGTGTTCTTCCTGGTTTCTGGTTTTTACGCAGATATAAAAATAAACTTGCCTCTGATTGGCCACCGAAGCGATGCTGTTGCTGGGTCACCGACCAGCGTGTCATACGCGCTGATAGCTTCCACCCCCTTTTACAACCAAGGGGTACACGCTCGTCAAAGGGTATCTGTATACCACACTCACTCCCCACTATACCAGCATCCCTCCTCCATCTACACTCTGACACAACTCAATCATCACACCAATCCTTATCTCTCCACTCACATAATCATTCTCAACACCTGATGATAAAAAGAGCCGTTATTTTATTGGGCCTAGAACTGAGCCTTTTATATTAAACAGAACATGGGATGTAACCTTCCACTCTCCAATAATCATCTCAACACCCTGATGAAATTAAAAGAGCTTTATTTTATGTGGTGCATGTGAAACTGAGCCTTTTTTTATATTAAACAACAAATGGGATGATAAACCTTGCCAAGGTATGTGACCCTAGATGGTTAAATACACATAATGTCAGCCAAATTACTTGCATACCTGCTAGTTCCAACCAAATTGGACAGACATGAGAGACTAGTCCCAGAAATATTATAGAGCCTGTTTGAATGTAAATATTTATAAATTTGGAAATTACAGGGGGGGACGGAGGGAAGTGCCCCGCCGGCTCAAAAAAGCAGGACGATAAGCGGACCAAAATATGCATTTCTTTCGATCAATTCAGCCTAAATTTGGGCAAAATTAAAGTCAATCGGCGATTTTCGGTGCGGCCTTTCATCCAATTCAGATTTAATTGCAGTAAATCACTAGGACGACTTACAAATTTTATGCCTCTGGCGGAGCGAAATGGAAATTGTGCCCCCTAGGCATCGACTGCCTCGGCACGCCACTGAGAGTGGTTGGGTTGATTGGTTTTCTGAGAGATGATCTTCATGGATAAGATAAGCATACAATTAGTTATGAATAGCTCTCTCACTCGATTTTGAGAAATTTGCAAAAACAGAGATCGGGAGATAATTGCCAACATCTGATTTATCCTAATCTTTGAAAATAGGTGGGACTTATTTGGCTTTTTTTTAATAAATTATTAAAGATGAAAGAGGAAGGGGGGAGGAGAGAGAGAGATTACAAATGTAGGCAGGAGAATGGGCTGTTTTAAGATGGCAGCACTTCTGAATGGCATCTTAAAAAATCATGTCCATTTTTGGGTTTTACTCGCCTTGGATAATCCACTTTCACCTTAAACGTTGTGACTAAATTTGGGTGTCTCTCAGCAGTATTGTGTCTTCTCATGTTGCCTTCTGTTGCCTTCAAAATTAAATCTTCTTTCACATACTGACATGGTGCGGTTTTCTCATCAGTATGTATGATTTCATGGCGTTTCTTGTATTGAGCATTTGCAAATCCCTTTAACAGTACCGGCATTTGTGAGGTTTCTCAACTGTATGTGTAATTCATGAATTTTTCTATGTCTAGCTGTGGCAAAACTCTTTTCACAATGGTGGCGCATATGGAAGGTTTTCTCCGGTAGGTGTCCTTTCATGGATTATATTGTGATGAATTGTGAGTAAAACTACTCTGGTCAATATTGGCATTTGTAAGATCATTCTTTTGTTGTGTTTTTTTCATGTGTTTCGTAATGCAGGAACAACAAATCTCTTTGACAGTATGACATTTGTGAGGTTATCACCTGTATGTGTCTTTCATGATATTTCTTGCCTTGCAATTGACAAACTCCTTTCACAGTACTGGATTTGTTGAGCTTCTCACCTGTATGTGTCAATTCATGATTTTTCTTAATTGTTAGAGCTGTGGTAAAACACTTTTCACAATACTGGCATTTGTGACGATTCTCACCTACATGAGTTAAGTGAGGTTGTTTCTATCCATCCAGTGCAAATTTTTCCTCACAAGTATCGACATTTGTTAAGTGGTTTATCACCTGTATGTATTCTTTCATTGTACTTTTATGGGGATGAGGATGCAGAAATTTATTCTCACAGTAACGACATTTGTACTTGTTCACCTGTATTGCAATGTTCATGACGTTTCCTTAGCTTTGGAAATAAATCTCTTTTCGCACAGTACTGAATTTGTGAGGGTCTATCACCTGTATGTTGTCCGTTCATGAATGTCTTATCTCTAGTTGAGTAGATAGAAACCTTTTTCCACACTACTGGCATGTGTGAGACTTATCACCTGTATGAATATTGTGCGATTTTTAAACTGTATGTCATGGGTCATTCATGTGTTCTTGTACAAAACATTAGAAATTCGTTCACAGTATCGACATATGTAAGGATGTGTATGTGACGTTTCATGTATTTTTTGGTCGTTAGCAGAGGTAAATTTCCTCTCGCAGAGTCAAGTCCTGACATTCGTAGAAGGAAATTCACCTGTGTGAGCTGTAATTCATGAAAGTTTTGACTGATTGGAAATAAAATTCTTTTTCACAGATACTGACAATGAAGATTGTCACCAGGGTTTTGTATGTCATGTTGTTCCATTTGACTAGGAAACCAAGCGTCTGTTTAGCATACCAGTATGGTTTCCTGGTCCTCTCATGGTAGTGAAAATGGGAAGGTACCTTGATACATTATCAAAGTTTTTTTTTTTTGCAGTATTTGCAGATAGGTGGCTTCCAGCATTTTTTGAGTTACATTATCTGCAAGTGAAAAAAAAAAAAACACAGAGGTTAGTAGATGGGAAAAAACCAATTGTGAGAAAAAAATTCACACACAATGTAAATTTTGAGGGTTTATAACTGTTTGTTATCTGCAAAACTATAGTGGATTTTTTTTTCCTGTCCAGTTCATTAAAAGTTTTGGGGCGTGTAGACGATTCCATTCGTTTCTGAAGGTTTGTAGATACTTCACCCAATCAAGCACAATAGAAATTGGATGTGACGATACTAGATCAGCTTAAGGCCAAATAAAAAAAAGTCCCTTTTCTCACGAACAAATAAATGCAAGCCAAATGAACTCAATAAATTCCAAATATCAAACTTGAAAAAAATTGAGCGTTCAAACATAAGAAAAGAAAAATATGATTATTACCCCCTAGTTCTTTAAGTCACAAGGGATATTAGGACAAGGCGGTTCTCGAACCGCAAGTGTCTCCTGGTTTTGCTAGATCATGCTGTATGAAGTTGGCAAATTGATGATAGCAGGAGACAATGTACAAGGTTATACAAAATGACAAAATTTGAAGTAAGAATCGGGATAGTTTTCGCCAACGACAGAGCATTTGAAAAAGTGTTAAACCGAATTGTAGGAAAAAGACATCGCGGTCATTGGAGCGCTAGTGTCGTCGGCCGTCGCGGTTTGTGAAATGGGGTCAAAGGTGCATGAGGGTCCACAAGGTCCTATGGGTCACAAAGGTCACAGGGTTTTGCAACGGGGGTCACCAAAGGTACATGAGGGCGCCAGCAAGGGCCACATGGGCCACAAAGGTCACGTGGGGGGTCACAAAGGTCACGTGGGTCAGTCGAAAACAAGGTCACATGGAGGCAACAAGGTCACATGAGGGCACCAAGGGGTAACAGGAGGGTCAACCACCCCAACCCCTACGCACCCTCCCGCTCCCCGACACACCCCAATGACACCCACCTTTCCCCCTCCCTGGCACCACCTTTCCCCCTCCCGTGCCACACATTGCCCCTCCCTGCACACCTTTCCCCCTCCCTGGCCCCCCTTTCCCCTCCTGGCACACCCCCCCGACCCCACTACCTGGTACAACAATTTGTGAAGTGCCCAAATGGTGATATGAGGTCCCATGGTCACATGAGGTCACCAAGGTCACATGAGGGTAAACAAAGGGTGAACATGGGGTCAACAAAGATCACAAACAAAGTCCCCAAGGTCACAATCATCAAGGAGGTCACCCCGCCCCTCGCGACACCACACCACCACCCTTCCCGAAGCACGCCTAGCCCGATGCACACCCGACCCCTCCCGAGGCACCCCACCTTGCCACGACACCCCTGCCCTCCCCTCCAACACCCCTCCCCAATTTACCCCACCCTGCACCCTCCCCAACACCCACCACACTCCCCAACCCCACCCCTCCCCCCTCCCCCAACACCCCACCCCTCCCAAACACCCCACCCTTCCCACTCCATATGATTGACACACAAGATGTACGGTATAGTAGTTTTTAATGTAGCATAGGAATTTTGCATATCAGAGGTACCATTTGAGTGATACAGCAATTATGCCATAATTAATTACTTCATTTGCAACCTAAGCCGCATGTATCAGGAACTTTCAAATGGCAAAGCAGATTGCCACCATTATGGGTTGCGTTCTCGTGCAGTTGAAGGAATTTTGCATATCCAATGTAACCATTTCAAAAATATAGCGATACGCTAATTTTTGCATATTATTAGACTCATTTGCATATGTAATTTGCCCGAAATATGCCCAACATCTAATCAGGTCGAGAACTCTTTAACCCGCTTCCTTCCACCAAGTTACATCATATACCACCTTACGGAACTCCGATAACGTTGCACACAAGCCTTCGGTGAAAGTGTTATCATTCCTCCGAGGCACCAACATTGCCACTGACACCCCCTGCCCTCTCCCCAACACCCCTCCCCAAATTTACCCCACCCTGCCCCCCCCATACACCCACCCCTCCCCAACACCCCACCCCTTCCCCAACACCCCACCCTGCCCCCTCCCCAACACACCACCCTTCCCACTCCATTGATTGACACACAGATGTATGGTGGAGTAGTTTTTCATGTAGCAATTAGGAATTTTGCATACGCCATGTGCCATTTGAGTGTTACAGCAAAGTGTATCAGGAACTTTCAAATGGCAAAGATGCCCACCATTATGGGGTCTCGTGCAGTGAGGAATTTTGCATATTCAAGGTCCATTTCAAAAATATAGTGATATGCTATTTTTTGCAATTACTTAGCTCATTTGATATCTAATTTGCCCGAAAATATGGCCCAACATCTAATCAGGTCGAGAACTCTTTAACCCGCTTTCTTCCACCAATTACAGCATTATACACCTTACGGAACTCCAGATAACTTGCACACAAGCCTTGCGGTGAAGGAAAGTGTGAATTTGTGAATGAAAAAGCGTATCATTTGGACAGGCCCAAAATAAGTAATTATATTCATGAATATGCAAATAATGCAGCCAAAAAGCTACACATAATATTTTGGCACCTCGCTCTATCACCCTACCAGTATTAAGTAAATCGGGCTTAGCATTTAGCCAGCGAGCATTTCAAAAAAGTTAACCGAAATGTCTGAAAAATATGCAAATAAGCTAATTTTAAAATTCAGAAATTATGCAAATAATTGCAGCAAAAGTACAACATAATATTGCGGTACCTCACTAATCATCCATATCAGTTAGAAGTAAATCGGGGATAGCGTTTCGACGCAGAGCATTTTTGAAAAACGGTTAAACGATAGTCACGGAAGCCGGACGCCACGGACACACGGAATCTGGACTAGTATGTGCCTCCCATGAACATTCGTTCAGGCGACACAAAATTGAATTACGTTTACATTATTCAGCTTTGTTCCAGAAATAAGGATGTACATTTGGTCACAATAAGTTGTCTTAAGTATAAGAGTTTTGGCCACTACAAACATGAACTACAATATTTATGTGGCATAAACCTCCTCGACGTTAAGAGGTTCACCCGGCCCCCTCGAGATTCATGACACTTATCCGTCCTTTGATTGACTCCAAACAAAGGAATCAATGCGTGTCTCAGAGGGTACGGACAATATATTCAATTGGGTTCTGTATGAAGCCTTTACATCTTCGATACAAAAAGTTCACGTAAATGGGTTTTTTTAAAAACATCAATTCAGTTGATCAAAGTTGAGCATTTACGGCTTTTAGTTTTAATTCTGTTACACTTCCCCTCCAAATGAACTCTTACCATCGACAATAGCGTTTACTGACAGGAATAAAAAATCAGACTATAACATGACTGTAACAAGTTAGCAAATCCGTCAGTTGTCATTAGAACTTTACACCCTTTCCGATTTTTGTGTATTGTGTTTATCTATTTGGATGAGGCCTGAACACTTTTTACACAGACCACAGGTACGTGAGAACAAACTGCGGATTGATGCTTTTTTAGATGTTGTGATTGATAATGCATAGTGCAATGCCCTATTCACTACTATGCTAATATTAATAGTACATTACAAACGGCATTTTTGGTCAGTATCTTGAGAACGGAATGGATTGGAAAGCTGAAGTGAAATTTCAGGAATGAGAAAAAATATTTTACTTAAAGATTGGCCTCTAACCTCTAAAATACATTAAAATATTAAAAGCACGATGAAATAACATAAGATGGCCACAGTGGGTTACTTAGACCGTAGCAAAGTCACGGTCACCAAAGGGGTGTGACTCCACCAAGCCCACACAAAATATAAAACCAGAAATATAAGCACAGTGAAGATTTCCACACTGATACCTTCTCAACTGATTTACCAGAAAAGTGTGTACACACACACACGCACGAAAGAACACACACACATGCACACACATTACGCACGCAAACACTCTCCACATGGACTAAGAAGTGGGTCACTAAGTGGAAAGCAAGAAACAAAAATGGATACTAGTACAAAAATTAGAAAATACAAATTAAAATTGCATTTAAATTTAGTGATTATTAATCCATTCTCTTCAAGGCTCAATGGCGTGTAAAAAATACTTGTTTTGGAAAACCCCAGATCACAATTTGAGAAAATATACAGATATATACCATGCTTAAATGTCATTTTTCGTGTACTATGGGTGGTTAATAAATATATATAATATATATATATGGTTTGAAATGTTATAATATGTTTGTACACAGTGCAAAATAATATTATGCAATCCTAAACAGAAGAAGGATACACAATTGTTTCGGAACAAGGCTTTTAACTCGTGACTACCACAACCAAATGCCAATAAAACAGGGCGATGGCAACAGGTGAGGAGACCATAGACAAAAGGGATACTGAAAATCCTTGGTTCAAGGGTAAACACTGACAAAGGAACAAAAAAGAACTCCGTCCAGGCAAAAAGGAAGGGAAAAAATCCTTTGGCTGGCTGAAACCTGTAAACAGCAGATTAAAAGGTGTGAAAATGATTTTGACCAACTACAAAAATAGTAAGGACGCCAGGGGCTGATTTTTAAAACGTGGCACCATTCAACCAAGGGCATAAACACAGCAAGTTGAAACTTTCACCATGTAGTTCAATTTTATCAACCGTGTGCCGCTGGACTACTTGTTTCCTCTTTCCGTTGTACTCACTGATTTTGCTTCTGATTTGTGAAGTTTCCTGTTCACTTGTGAAGAAAAATTCTCATTTCAAAAGGTGGGATATGATGAATAAAATGTCAGTGGTCAATAAAATATTTATTGGTAAATATTTAAGCGATTTTTCTAGCCAAATGATTCACTTTTTTGTGGGGGGGGGGGGGACGCCGAGCTATAGCTGGAGGACCACTAGCAATCGTGTGCGTGTGATGTGTGGATGTATGTGTGATGTGTGGTCACTAAAAATGTTAAGTTTTTTTTTTTAAATGACCTCCATTGAAAAGTTGAAGTTAAATTGGAACAAATCTGGCCATGGGCACCAGGGATCCTTCATTGTTGATGAGGTCAAAGGTCTGTGCGAGGTCAAGGTCATGTGCAAGGTCAAAGGTCATGGGCGGCCCACGGCTGATATTCTTTGAATATAGCGAGCCGCGTAAAGCCGGAACCGCGAAATTCTTATATAATATTAAAAATTTTTCTTTATTTTTTGAAAGTCCCTTGAGATATTCAGAAACGTATTCAGCCGTTTTTTTAGCACATAATGACTTGAAAAAAGAAAAAAAAATACGGCAAAATGTAACTACTAATTTACTAGTCTACAGTATACAATTACGCTACTCTTTTCCTTCAACAAAAAAATCCCTAACATTTAGCCCTTGATTTCCGTTGTCTGCATATTTAATCCTTCTAAAATATAACGGTTAATCCTGATTGTTTTTCTGGAGATTTAAAAAAAAAGTTCAGGAATACCGGAAGACTGGGCATCTCGGTGTGATAGACCATTTTTACACGATCCCATAATGCATCTCGTTTGTGCCCATTTCCATCGGAACTGTACCAGCCTCAAGTTAGCTAAACCACATAAGGTTAAGAGCGTAATCTGAATACCAGAAAACTTAACCTATTCTGTGACGTTGCACCTATAGTGTGTAATCGTCCGGCAGGTGACCAGTAGGGCACAGGTTACGATCGAAAATATAACGTTTTGTCGTGAATTCAACACCAGTGCCTCGAGTGTTTTTTGTTCCTTAGATATTCTTCTACATTCTGTAAGATTAACTTCCGTGAAAAGATACGTTGTTGTAATTTTAGGCCACTTTCGGCGACGCGACGAACAACCCTTTTTTGGACAAAAATCTTCCCGTACAGTTCTCCGGATGGAAAGGGTGCAACCAACGAGATGCTTTCGGGGATCGTTGCAAAATGTTATTGAGGTTTTAAAGGGTGCATGAGGGGGTTTTCCAAAAAACGTATGATGGCCATTCTGAAAGATTATAAGATTATATGAGTAAACCTTTACACACAAAGTGAACTTAATCAGATCCACTCGACTTGATGACGCTTGGTTATGAGGTAGTGGTGGACACAGGTCAGTTATTACCTATGCAAAATGATTGTAAACATGCATACTAATGAGTTAAATTGCATATTTGGTCAGTATGTGCATGTATTCATTTGTTTTGGGTAGAAATGGTACCGTAAAGTAATAAGGCATCCCATATTCATCCCATAGATTATTATTGAATATATGGAGTTCATAAGCCAAGAACCACCAAATTCTAGGTTAAATCCTATAAAAGTTAACACTTAATTGATGGCATCCAAATCGTTGTATTCAAAAATAAAAAAAATACCCCCCCATATAATACAGTACCACCATAACATGGAGAAAATCAAAATATGAATCGTGAAACTTGTGCAAGCATCTTACAAAACACCTATAGGAGGCCTGCCATAATTAACTGGTGCCATTCCAAAGATGATCGGGAACAACAAAACAGAATTGAAAAGGGCATAATTATGAGAAGATTCGCGAGCGCAGGGTGCGCAAGTGGATCATCCAATCGCCTTTCACCAAAGTGGCCTGGGTTCGATTCCCTGCAGAGCATGTGTCGTAAATGAATTTTGGTTGCCCATCCATAATTGTCTTGCAGGTTTCTGTTCTTATAAATGGTAATTTCTTTCCATAACCTTCCCCGGTGTTCTGGGTTTAATTGTTGTGGTGTAGCAGCATAAGTGCTCCACAGTGGTGCCCTGAGCACTTCTGTGGATTTATTGCGCATTATAAAATATTATAAAAATTTGATTATTTAGGCCATCTACAATAAAACAGTATCAGAAAAGGGAGGAGGGAGGCGCCATTACGATGAACAAAATATCAAAAAAAAAACTAGTTCTCAACTACTAAACTCATATAGCCGTACATCATAATTAATATCACAAGTAGAAATTTTTCTAAACATTAAATTAAAACCAACCCCCCCCCTGTTTTTAAAAAAATCTTCCTTTGACATTTTTCCATCCGAAAAGTAAGACTGTTGATATGAGTTTCCCAAATCACAGCACAGGAAATAAGTCAGATGAAAAAACAGGTAACGATGGAAGGCACTACTATACTGTGTGCATGTACGAGTATCCTTATAACTTCAGTAAGACGAGAAATTGTCCTACAACCTCTCAACTGAGAGTGAATGACAGAGATTGAAGTAGTACAATGAGTTACTCTTCCAAAACATCAAGAGTCCACTCGCTTCAAATAATAAGATGGACTTTCTATTAGGCCTTAGACCTTGAACGTTTACAACCAGCAAAGGTGGAAGCATTCAGAGGAAGTTTGTTCAAAATTGACATGTTCGATTAAGACTTAAAGAATGAATTGGAGTTCAAGTTCTTGATATAGAACTTGAAATTTCCTTACAGAAGACCTCAGAATTAAAACATTTTTGATGCTGCTAAATCATACCATTGTGAGACCAAAACTGGAAGAGAAGAACATTTATATTGAATCTTGATAAAAAAATGAAAGTGCGATCCCGATACAGGGCTCTGAGGGAATACCAGATGTCACCTCCTTCCAGTGGACAAATTTGCCTAAAAGAAAACCGCTGCTGATGTCCTCTGATTCCATAGCCATGAAGCAGGGTTCAAGCTATAGTAGGATTTTTGTAATGGTAAATTCAGATTGAGTAACAAAATGAGGTCCCTTGGACCCCATAATTCTCACAAAAAAAAAGCATCTGAAAGGCCAATTTATCTAGTATACGTTCGAGATACCGCAGATCCCGTCTGCGCATGTGTAGTCAGAACGTCAATGCATGCTTCAGGGGCAAGCCACTGAAAACAATTTCTTATCAGAAAATTAAGAAATATTGCTAATAGTACACTTTTGAGGCAAAAATTATTACGCCAGACTTAGCTACGTTGTTTTGCAACAAACTGTAGTCAATTCTGCCCAAATTCCCAGAGGGAATTGAGGGTAAAAGAGGGGACAAAAACAAAGACACGGCAAACGAGAAACTGAAAACGGGAGGTGAGCTGCCAAAATTCGGCAAATCAGAAGAAAGGAAACGGGGCCGAGAACCAGACTGATAAGTTAGACTGCAGAGTAGATTGGACTGGAGAGTAGATGGATTGTTAGAGGTACATAGCAAGGGTTCATCAGTGTAAGATAAAATTTGCAATTGATACTATTAGGTAAACCTATTTACAACCAGGGGGGGGGAGCATCAATGATGCAGTAGCCTACCCAAGTGATGTTGCTCAAAGACAAACATTCGTTACCATACCCTATTACAATAGGGAAAATGGACCCACTAGTATTTTTTATGACTTGGTAAAATTTTGGGCCAAGATAGAAAATAGAACTCTCTAAATGTAAATGAGCAAAATGTCACTCCCCAAAGGAGCGAAAACTCCTGTAACGCACTCTCAAATTGGAGTGGTTGTACTTACAAAGAGAAATTTGCACTCAAATCACTCAAAAAGAGTGGAATTTCCACTAGTATGAGGAGTTAAATGAAGGACCATACAAAATGAGTGGAAATCCACTCGCTCTTATGGAGTGATTTTCACTCTTTTTAGGCAAAAACGATTCGGCTCTTGTAAGAAGGTGATTCTGTTTTTCAAGGTTTGCAAGGTGTCACTCTTTTGGGGGGGGGGGGGAAAATTTTCACTCGTTTACATTTAGAAGTAAGTAAATTGTTAAATTGTCAATTCTTATACATACTTTTTATCTACAACCACATGCACATGTAGGCGTAAGGTGTGACACACACCACATGACACGCACAGGGCGTTTATTCAACTTTCAACTTTATTCCTCACAAATCATGTACACAAATTACTCGGAAAATTATGGAGGAGTTGACCAAGAGGCCAATAAGACCAGACTGGGGCAATCCCTTGAAAGTTATGTTACAACATCTTAAGATAAGGACATACAATCAACAAAAACACCAAACAACGGCTCATGACACCATGATTCAAATTACTCAAATTGAAACTCAACAGCTATTACAATATAAAATAAGGCAAAACGATCTTGTATATTTGGAACTAAGGTTCATTTTAAATTGTTGCGAAAGTGAGGTACTGATTTCGAAATTGTAGAGGTTTCCCCAATTGTTCCACAGAATGGGACCAGAGGTTCGCACAGATGATCAGTTAAAAACTTCTTATTTCTCGTAATATTGTAATTGTTGATATTTTGTGCCATTCTTGTGAAGTCAGGCATTTACTAAAAACTGTTAATGATACTCGGCAATTTACAATTGAATATTTGTACATAATATACCAAGCTCTAGTTTGTATATATCTCTAATTTAAGGCTATATCTGGCAAATATAGGTGCATATGGCTTCTGTAATTGCTATTTGATATTGTCCTCACTGCCCATTTTTGAAGCTTATTATTTATCTAGGTACGTTTTACAAGTATTCCCCCATATAAGATTCATACTTAATAAGCAAAATTAGAGTACAATTAGAGAGTAAAGTAGACATTACGGATAAAATGGTTTAATTTGTTTAAACAAATTTTCTGAGATGTTTTGGATTAGATTTATCGATATGACATTTCCAAGTAAGGTGTTTCATCTTCAATTACACCAAGAATTTTAGTATACTCGTTTTGTCTTTATACTTTCCTATGTCCAAGGTCGTGTTATCCAATGATATTTTGTTTCCGTTGTCATACCAGTAGCGTCATGCCTCAAAGGAGTTCGGTGCTCCCCAATACCATGTTAATTGTTTTAACTGGCGTTTTACTGATAATTATGGCTTTGAACCAGTGGCTTACTTCTCTTAGTTCTTTATTTTAAACTCAATCGTGCTGCAATGGTTGTGCGAATACAAAATTGTGGTGTCGTCAGCAAACAAAATGAAATCTAATACAGATGATTGTTACAAAAGATCGTTTAAGATAGAGGATAAAATAGCAATTGGGACTATATCAAACCCTGAGGGGACACCATGAGATCTACCACTGAGATACAATTTGAACCAATTTAAAGGCACTGTCACTGATATCATGTTTTTTAATGAGAAGGTCATAGTTTACAGCTATCAAACTGCCTCTTTTAAATGCGAAGAAAATAGAAAGCAGTCACTATCTACATCTAAAAGTGCTGTGACTCCTGATGAAACATGATGACAAGGATTTAAATATTGTTTAACGTGAGATAATCACCAATTTAAGCCCCATGTCACAGGGCAATTCTGAAATTTGGTAAAATAGTGAAACTGAAATAGACCTAAATAGCTGTTATTTCTCTGAAAAATCTCATTTATTTGGTCTGACTTGGCCATTTGAGGAGAAAATAATTATCGCATAATTTAGAAAAATAAACCATTTCCTGTAATGAATTAAGAATATTTGTACCTAGTTATGTTGTAATTGCAAAATGAAAAAAGCACACGCCGAACCTGAGTAGTAGTAGTAAATCAAAAGTTTTCAATCCGGTTGTGTCCCTCATAAAACGGGGGGCCAGATCACTCACACTTGCAAGCAAAACCCTTAGGCCCTCCGTCCCCTTCACCTGATTCAATGCATCCTCCATCCTCAGCCAAACAGCATAATCGAACAGAATGAAAAGGGAGAGGGGAAAGACGCAAAAACGCACAACTCAAACCGCAAAAGGCCTTAAAAAAAGGATGGGAAGCTGATGCAGCACGTGCCCATACAAACGGCATTAATAGTCACCTGTGCAACAATGGGTACGGGGGGTCCAATGCGGCTGGCCAAACCCAACATCGCCAGAAAGCCCGCAGTCTTCAGCCCTCATGCAACGTCAACACCAAACATCACGTCATCATTGATCTCTCTCTCTGCCTCCTGATCCCCATCTCATTTTCACTCAGACACCATGTCTCGCTCCCTTACAGCATCCACTGATCTCACAAAAACCTCAAACCACAATACCTTCTTTTCAAAGGATATCGTTGGCCTTGTAACAACTGCTCACATCCCGAAACTTCACCCTACACATACCTCACTCCAGCCTCCACCACCCCCAATAACCCTGTCCCCCAGATCTGTGAACTCATTCACCGATTCCACCTCATAACACAACTTTTTCCTCCTGTCCACCATACCCTCCAGCACCTTCTGAATCTGCCACAAACAAAACTCTTGCCAAACTTGGGGTCATCTCGTCATCTTTGGCATCTCCCACAGAATCAATCTCCAACATTTTCACACACTGCATGATTTTTTTACCCTCTTCCACACGCATTACGGGTTCTAAATTCCTCACTACCACATCCCTCTCCACCCCGCTTACCAACACTTTTGTCTTCCAAGGTTTACCTTCACCCTTACTCTCAAAAGCCTTCTGCCATTTCCAAAAACTTCTCCCTCAATGGTCGCACTCATTAAAACCAATTCATCAGCATACAACATCTCACTCATCAAACCTTCTTTTGCAATCTCCATGACTAAATCAATCACAATGTTGCAAAAAACCAATGTGTTAAGTACAAACCTTGATGCCACACCCACTTCCTCAAACACTAACAGACCCACTATAACTCGGCCTTGCTCCTTCATACAAAAATCATCACTGATCAAAACAATTGTTATGGTACCACTTCTTCATCATCATCCACTCCATCACATTCTCGGTATCAATCAAGTGCCTTCTCCAAGTCTACAACTGCAACAAACCATTTACAGCTTCGTCCCTTTAACTTGATATTCCTCTGGCAACCTCCAAAATAAACACTGGAATCCATCATCCCTTCCCTGGCATAACCCAAATTGCATCTCACTTCCCCTATATTCTCATCATATTCTCTAGAACCATCTCCACAATTTTCAGTGACTCAACAACTTCACACCCGATAAGGGTCACAAATCATTGCTCTCCTTCCATTAAAAATTGGATCTGATAGATGGGAAACGACAAACCCTTTGACGAGCGCGTTCTTCCTCGTTCTCTGCGTATTTACTTTAACAATTGCCCTGATTGCCACCGAGACGTCTGCTGTTGCGGGGTCACCGACCATGGTAATAGCGGCACTGATAGCTCCACCCCCTTTTACATCCAAGTGGTACGCGCTCGTCAAACGGGTATCGTCCTAAGTATACACACTCATTTTTCCCAACTATACCAGCATCCCTCCCAATCACACTCTCTGAAACAATCCATCATCACACCAATCCTTATCTCTCCGCTTTGGTGCATGAACTGAGCCTTTTATATTAAACAGAACAGGGGATGTAACCTTGCCAAGGTATATGGGCCCTAGAGGGTTAAATAGACACATAAATTCAGCAAATTACTTGTCATTACTTGCATACCTTCGAGTTTCACACAAATTGGACATGTGAGAGACTAGTTAGAACTAATTTAGGCGCTTGTGGAAGTCAAATTTACATGTGGAATCAGATGGGGGGTGGGGGGACCAGGGGAGAAGGTGCCCCGCCGGCCCTCAAAAAGCGGGACGATAAGGACAAAATATGCATTTCTTTCGACAAATTTCAGCCTAAATTTGGGCAATTAAAGTAAATCGGCGATTTCGTGTACGTGCGCATTCGTCAAAGTCGACTAATTGGAGCAAATCATCTGGACGACTTAAGAATTGATGCCTCTGGCGGAGCGACATGGAATTTGACCCTCGCATCGACTGCCTCGGCAGCCATGCGTGTGGTTTGGGTGGTTTGTGAGAGATGATATTCATGGATAAGATAAGCCATACAATTAAGTATGAATTTTTAGCTCTCTCAATGCTTTTAGACTCTGACAAAAACAGAGATCGGGAGATAATTGCCAACATGGAGTTATCCTAACTTTTGAAAAATAGGTGAGAATTATTTGGCTTTTTTTCCGTCGGCGGGGAAAAAAACAGGTTCAAGAGAGAGAGAGGAGAAGAGATTACAAACGGTAGGCAAGGAAGTCTGATAAAGAGCAGCACGTAAAGGGCATCTTAAAAAACAATTCCATTTTTTTACTCAACTTGTATATCCACTAAACTTGTACTAACAGGGGGGTATCTAGCAGATGCGTCTTTCTCATGATTCTCGTTGATTCATAATTAAATCTTCTTTCACAATACTGACATGTGCGGTTTCTCATCAGTATGTTCATGGCGTTTCTTGTATGAGATTTGCCAAATCCCTTTTCACGTACTGGCCTTGTGAGGTTTGACCTGATGTGTCATGTCATTAATTTTTCTATGTCTAGCTGTGGCAAAACACTTTTCACAAGGTGGCATATGAAGGGTTTTCCCTGGAGGTCCTTTCATGGTTATCTTGTATGAATTGTGAGTAAAACTCTCCTTACAATATGGCATGTAAGATCCTTCCTTTTTGTGTCCTTTTTTCGATGTTGTTTTCGTAAGGCAGCA
>JAMKCH010021137.1:0-22362 GCA_023653785.1 Ophioderma brevispina
TTATTTGAAATTTATTCCGCTCCCCTTTACTCTGTGCAAATCAAGTCACGCATAGTACAGTCTACATGGTCAATGAAACATTCTAATCTCGATTTCTACCCACTTATTTTCCCTGATCATTTTGTTATGTTATTTTCACCACATGAAATTTCTAACCCAAACATGTCTGTCATAATTCTGTGATTGCAGAATATGGATAGTAATTAATTTAACTTGGAGTGCTTGCGGCTGCACCGGTGGAGGGAAATTCAGCAAATGGTAAATATTGGACATCCTGTCTTGCCTGTCCTCGCTCAATTAGTGTCTGGCAGAGCCACTCCGCTGGCATCACAAATATTGGAAATGGCTGTCAAACAAAGTCACAACACATCCTGGCCCTGTTGGGGGGGGGCCTTAGGTAACTCTCTCACTGTTACACAAAAATGTTAGAGCAGTCATGGTCCTGGGACTGGCATCTACATGTATGGTATGTAAATTAAAAAATGTCAAACGGTTTTCCTATCATCATCAATTTACCTTCAATCAGATGGCTCCATATTATCAGCGCTGATCGACACTCAATACTATTTTATAATCAGTTGTAGATTTAGCTTGCTTTTAAAATTACAATTCACATATTATACACGCAGCATTTTGAGTGGAGGGTGGAAGGTCCCACCCCATAGGCCTGTAGTCCTGTAATGCAGCCTTTCTACTTGCAAGTTAACAATGACAAAATGCCCTACAATGCATAATATAGCACTGTAATCTTGACATCACTGTAAAGGCTTCGACTGTGTAAGCTGTTAAAACAAATATGGGAGGACCAGCAACATATTGTCTGGGGTGCCAAAGAATTTCTTTTTGGGAGGAGGGGATGCATAATTTGAAGGTGACATGTCCAACCCCCCCCCCCCCCATTCTCACTACTATTGACCACAATGCTATTAATGGCTATACTATCATTCACATTCAACCTTGACTTTGTAGTTTCTTTTAGTGTTGGGCTGGGAGCAATAAAACAAAAAAAAACAAATCTAAGCAGGGTCAATGACCATTTGACCCAGCACAATCTTGAAGTTTCAGATACATTTGTACCATAGGGGTACATGAGCCCCACAGACATCATATTCAAGAACATTGTTTGTTTCCTCCCCTCCTCCCCTCCATATGTTTTTCTCAATTTTCAAAGTTGTGTAGGTGGTAAACGCATCAAGTTATTTTCCTTAACTTGAGTTATAGGGACAGAGGGTTTCCAAAAATAATACATAACCTTTTAATATTTGTCAGGGTTCTAGTTTTGGACCTATGCTCAAGCAGGATAGGTACCAGTCCAAAACACGCTGGTTTGGGGGGGGGGGGGGGGGGGGGGGGGGGGTCTGCTTAGTTCAATACTTGAAAAGCATCTTGCTATAGGAGTGCCCTGTAACCTAAACTGGTTTTTTATTCCCTGCCTGATCACAGAAAAAAAGTACATGTTCCATGTGTCACACACAGAGTGCAAATGGCTCCATCCCGCAAGTACTCAAACTGTTACTTTGTCAGTCTGGCTAAAGGAACGGAAGTCATTCATGACCAGTGACAAATGTCGCAGCAATCGCAGCAAGTCGCAACCATTTGGTAATCGGAGTGCCAAGTGGGCATACATGATAACCCTTAACAAAATGGATAATGATTTCATAAGGTACAAGTAAATTGTAATACATCTCATTTGAATAGTCATATTTTTTAATTACACCACAAAATCCTTATATTCATTTTGACTGAAAAATTCAATGCAAACAACTTTACTACATTGGGTTCCGACCAAAATTGTGCACATTTCGCTCTTAAAGCAATATTAGCACATTTTTTTGAAGAGCGCCCCCAATTTTTCAAAATTTGGAGATTTTTACCAACGGTCTGCATTGTGTAACTGGCTAATACCTATACCTGTGAATGGTTAAGGCTCTGAAAATGTCTATAGGAATTTTTGGTACTAGAATAATATTGATCGGGGATCCCCGATAAAATTCACGGGCTTGCTGGGAAACGGCCTTGCCAATGTGAAATCTGGAGCCGGGAAATAGCGCCATGTACGTGTCTACGCTCATCCATTAGGTTGTTTTTTAATAGTTCAGGCAAGTCATGTTAGAGGTTATTTCTAGAGTGGGCACTATTTCATCATGGAACGGACATAAACGTAGCTTTTCCGCTTGCCGTTAAGTCCAATCTGGGATCCCAATTCTAAGTTACAAAATCCGATTATTTTGTGATAAATCGCATTTTTTACAGCATTCTCGTTCGCAGGTATAGTTTTCCCTAGACAATACCAACGTAACTGTGGCCACAATATCAATTTTGAAAAGTGGGGGCGCTCTTCAAAAAATTGTGCTATATTGCTTTAACTTTCCAAACTAACATCTTTTAGCCCCTAGAATTTCACAGGTTAAATGATAAAAATATACCTTCTGAATACCAAAATTTTGACTACTTCATGTAAATCTGTGTTTTGGGGACGAGGCTATAGTAATTAGTGGTCAGGCAAATGGCCCTTTATGCACAGTAGCCTTGGTACTGTTATACTATTACACAAAAGATTTACTACATCAAAACAGAAAACCGAAAAATTGAGCAGTTGAGGTTACTATGTTAAATTGAGTGTGAACTATTTTTTGAACTCTACACAAAAACTTAAAATTTGAAATCTCCAGATTCAGTCGGGCCTTTAAAGGGCCAGGCCCGATCACTAGTAGCCCTTCCCTAGAACTTCAGATTTTACCTGAATAACCGAAATGGGTCAAATTCTGGCATCAGAAGAAAGCAGATATTTTGCCTCATTTAACCCTGTGAAATAGTTAGGGCTTACCCTAACCCTTACGTGGGTTTCTTCCTCCCAGGAGGAAACTTAAGGAAGTGAGGGAAGAGGGTAACCAGAAAAGTCGCAAATTCGGGTGGGATTCGAACCCAGGGCCCTTCGGGCCCCAGCCCCCAGGCCCGGGATAAGCACTCAACGGCGGTGGTCGCTGGCCCGCCCAGCGATTTCGTGCCCATATGAGTCTTGGTTTCATGACGTCATCGCTCCTTTCTGGACTTAGTGCATTTTTCCTCATTAACACAGTGGAGTTTTGGTGAGATCTAGCGTGGTAGTTTTGAAGGATGGTTATGAGCGAAAATGTCCCTCATTTTGGTCGACCAATATTTATTTTATGCATACTATGCTATGGGGATTACAAATTTTTTCTTTACTTCACATCAAAACGTCTGAAAATATCTGTGCTGAAACTTTACAGTTTTATTTTTGCTGAAAGCAGTGGCTAGCTAGATTTTTGACATGGGGGAGGGGGAAACGGGTGGGGTCCAGGGCCCGCTTTACGGCGCCCCTTTAGAATGTCCAGGGGCAAAAACCCCGGTGGGGGTTTAGGGGGAGAGCCCCCTGAAACTTTGGGTTTTATATGCTTTAAATGCCCCCTGAGGGCCAATTCTTACACGATTTTGTAAATTTTACTTGTCGCACGCTGACAATTGAACTTTAAACCTAAACTTTTGCCGGCAATACGGCCTGCAAAATACCATAAAAACGAAGAGGGAAGAATTAGGGGGAAATAGTGACTAAAGTAGGAGAAAAGCATAGTGGTAAAATAATTGTGTGTTGGTGTGTGCGGAAATGAGGGTTAAAGGGATGTGTGGGTACTGTGGAAGTCGAAAAGGGGAACAGAGGAGGAGGGAAAAACGAACAGGAGGGAGGAGTAATCATCCTCTCTGACCTAAATTCTTCACGTGAACTGACATCTCTTTCAAACCAACAAAATCAAAAAAAAAATAATGGGGGGGGGCATGCCCCCCTGGCTTCTATGAGATTTGGCCCAAAATTATGCTCCCGGATCATATGGTGCAGGACCACATGGTCCTGGAGCATTTAAGTAATCTGGAAAAATATTCTAAGTCCCAAATTTGAATGCACTGTCATGGTCCAGGAGCATATGGCCAAATTGGTCCGCAGGAGCAGATTGACTTGGAATATATTTCTCCACTGGTCCAGGAGCATTTGCCATATGCTCCTAGACCATTTGTGTATTCAAATATGCTCCTTTCTCTTTCTTCTTTCTTAGAATAAGAACAAGTCCCGTTGGGATAAACGAGCAGCATAATCAAATCATGCTCTGCGAGATTTGTTGTATAAAATTTGGGCCAGATATTTATGCTCCAGGAACATCATCAAATAACGCATGGTAGCAGCCCTTGACTGCCTGGAGCATATTTGACTTAGAAAATATGTTGGATTATTTATGTTCCAGGCCAGGACCATATGGTCAGGAGCATAATTTTGAGCCAAATTCTCATAGGAAATAGACAAAAAAAAACAAAACAAAGTAGAACGGCCTCCTGCCCCCCTCTGCTACACCACTGGGTGAAGGCATCTGTTACAACGGAAGTCATACTGAAATTTCGGGCATGTCAGACGAGTCATTAATCAATCTTTTGCATTCACATTTACGAATCACTGTCAAAAAAGACGTAAAGGTTCCCTGTATTACTAGTGAAGGCCTCAAGTTAAATCGGGTCACCCGCCCAGTTCAAATCAACCTCTTCTTTTAACTCATGATCAACTATACATTGAATGTATTGAAAAAAGCTCACGACTAGGGAAAGGTTTGTACTTTGAAAGATTTACTTTTAGTTTAGCCGTGGTTGCAAACAGAGGAGGCAAGAAACCATCGCTCTATCTAAGCCTGGCTAACTAAGGGAAACTCCCCCCCCCCCAAAAAAAAAACTGGGACCGTTTGTTACAATAGGTCAGGGAGAAGACTAACTCGCACCCTCAAACTACACCAATGGCAATGGCAATTTCAGCATGTTTAATAGTACACACAAATGAGTCTTCTTGTTTTCATATTTGACGGGTCATGAAAAGACCAAACCATGGATGACCAAAACTAAGCAAAAGCAAGCGTAGTTTTTGACAAGGCGGTAAAGGCAGCACACCTCTCACGTGTCGCCAGAGGAGATTTCAGAAGATTAACGATTAAGTGGTTCCCTGATGTGCAGGCCGTTAATGATCACGTACCGTTATGTATCGTTACAAGGAGGGAAAAAGGCCTGGCTGGTCGCGCGTAGTTACAACAAACATTCTACATTGCACTAGGGGACATGACTAAGATTTCTTCGTATTATTTACTTTACGAGTCCCAAATTGTGTTCTTCACAAATTTTGTATTAAGGAATTGCAATGCGCCGCCCGAAAGACGTAAAAGTGTCAGATTTACTCTGATAATAGCAATATCTTATGTGTTTTTTTACTCTGATAACACATGGCTTCAGAACGTCCTGACGATGGTGTCCTATTTATCTAAAAAACCCCTTTTTTACATATTATCATGTGTTTCAATGTCCACATTATTTTTTTTTTTGTTATGAACAGTAGTATCCTATGGTAAGCTAAGTGTTACGCATCAAAAAAAATAACGAAAAATCCAATTCACTAAGAACATGAGCATTTTAGGTGACTATATTTACTTTTAGTGAGTATTTTAATAATACACCACACAGAATTTGGATTTTGAATTCTTGAGCCAGCCTTCAATTAAAACAGTCAATAGACGAAGAAACAAAACAAAAACATAAAACAAACGCACGCAAAACAAACCAAAACGAGAAACAAAACAGTAATAGGCCTATTTATACCGGAAACTAAACATAGTCTAAACAATGGAAAACTTGTTTTGGAGCAGTTCGTTTTAAACAACCGCAAATCATGATCGGTCACTTATTAGCTTTTCCCATAATACCCATATATATTTCCACACAGTGTACAACCATAGAGGCAATTAGGCCTAATAACCTCTATGGTACACAGGCGACGAACTGTTTACTAATTCTAAACCTGGCTATATGGTTTATCTTGTAGTTATAGCTTTATCTTTGTTAGTGAACATTGTCTTTTTTAACGGTCCTTACATTTGATTGTACTTTAAAACTTATGTTCATATTTAGAGCTGTTACCTCTCAAAGTTTTTACTTTTAGCACCCAAAATTAAGAAACATAGCACAACCCTCATAGCATAGCACAAGCTCACGGGAAGTCGCCAAAACAATGACAAGCAATCAACAGTAATAACATGCTGTCACAATAGATGAGGGCCTGCATTGATTCGGATAATTCTCTCTGCAACAAGTGAGAGGTGTGTGCGTCTTAGTTACCGCCTTGTCTTTTTGCCATCACTGGACCCTGTTCTTATAATAAAAATGCGGAAGCCTCGGGCCCAGGTACGGACTGCTTGTTACAGGAATTTGAACCTTGGTTTGTAACCCCGTCATTACCATTTTGACAGAGAAAAACAAAGGACCATAGCCATGCACTGTTTGTATTGATACCCGCCATATGTACGACAACTGTAAAACCGTAGAAACAAGAAGTGCCAAATACTGGTATGCACATGCACTCACTTCATCACAGACTTCACAGTGCAATATGAACATGAATATATCAAGTATCGACATACGGACATGCTACATTACGGTTGCAATTTACTTACCAGCACCAATACTCGACCAAAATTTACGTAAGCTTGCACCGACTGGAAGACGAAGATCTCTTCTTTAGTAATGTACACAAAATTATCTTAGATTTGGAAAACGTTCTTTACCGCTATAGAATTTGCGCTCATATCTATCAAAAATGGTGTTCGTGCAAAATGGTGGTGTGGTGTCTATTTGGTTTCAGGCTGATGCGTCGATCCCATGCAAAATTACCCATGATTTCCCAAGGGGTGATGGGATTGTCTTGAGGGGTGTTGCAAATCGTCGTTATATAGACCTTTAACCAATATTCAGTACTCTACCAGTATTGCTACCCGTATTCAAATTGATATTTTGTTTTTAAAAAACTACCTTGTCAGGCTTGTCTTGGCAGCAAACTCACAACAAATATTAGCGATTGAAAACGGATTCATTTGCCACTTTATAGGGATTTATAGGGAGAGGGTCAAAAATATAGGAAATATAGGAATTATAGGGCCGCTTGTAGCCCTGCAAATATGCTCCTGGAGCATTTGATGTAAAATTTGGTCCAGATTATTTATGCTCCAGGAACATAATCAAATAAGCTCCTGGAGCAGCCCTTGACTGCCTGGAGCATATTTGACTTAGAAAATATGTCTAGATTATTTATGTTCCAGGCCAGGACCATATGGTCTAGGAGCATAATTTTGAGCCAAAATCTCATAGAACTAGAAAGTAGAAGCTGGCCCTCCTGCCCCCTCTTGCTACGCCACTGGGTGAAGGCCTAGTACAACGGAGTCATACTGAAATTTCGGGCATGTCAGACGAGTCATTATCAATCTTTTGCATTTCACATTTACGAATCAATGTCAAAAACGACGTAAAGGTTCCCTGTACTAGTGAAGGCCATCAAGTTAAATCGGGTCACCCGCAGTTCAAATCAACCTCTTCTTTTAACTCATGATCAACTTATACATTGAATTGTATTGAAAAAATGCTCACGACTAGGGAAAGGTTTGTACTTTTTGAAAATATTTACTTTTAGTTTTAGCCAGTGGTGCAAACAGCAGGAGGCAAGAAACCATCGCTCTATCTAAGCCTGGCTAAGGAACCCCCCCCCCCAAAAAAAAAAAACCTGACCGTTTGTACAATATTCATGAAGACCTAAACTCGCACCCTCAAACTACACCAATGGCAATGGGAATTTCAGCATTTTTAATAGTGACACACAATTATTCTTCTTGTTTACATATTTGACGGGTCATGACAAGACCAAACCATGGCATGGATGACCAAACTAAGCAAAGCAAGGCTAGCTTTCTTGCCATCACTGACTGTAACTGTTCTTATTCATAAAAATGCGGTAGCCTTCGGGCCCAGGTACGGAATGCTTGTTACACGGAATTTGAACTTGGTTGTATACCCGTTTCATTACCATTTTTACAGAGAAAAAGCAAAAGACATCGCATGCATTGTTGTATTGATTACCCGCCATATGTACGACAACTGTAAAACCGTAGAAACAAGACGTGCCAAAGTACATGCACATGCACCACTCATCACACAGACTCACAGTGCAAATGAACAATGAAAATATCAATATCGACATACGACATCGCTAACATACGGTTGCAATTTACTTACCAGCACCAATACTCGACCAAAATTTCCTTCAAGCTTGCACCGAATGGAAGACGAAGATCTCTTCTTTCATGTAATGTACACAAAATTATCATTAAGATTTGGAAAACGTTCTTTACAGCTATAGAATTTTGGCATATCTATCAAAAATGGTGTTCGTGCAAAATGGTGGTGTGCTGTCTATTTGGTTTCAGCTGATGGTCGATACCATGCAAATTACCCATGATTTCAAAGGGGTGATGGTGTTCATTTGAGGTGTGCAAATCGTCGTTATTATAGACCTTTAACCAATATTCAGTACTCTACCAGTATTCTACCCGTATTCAAATTGATATTTTGTTTAAAAACTACCTTGTCAGGCTTGTCTTGGCGCAACTCACAACAAAATATTAGCTATTGAAATCGGTATTCATTTGCCACTTTACCCTGACAATAATGCATCAGTCTCTGTATTGGGCTATTTGATGTTTACATTATAGCCATTTGTTGGGTTTGCATGCAAAATTTAGCAGTTGTATGTTAACCAATCGGGGCCCAAGCTGGTGACATCACGTCGATATCGCGATACTGCACTGGGTGTTTTGACCATGGTTTGATCCCGGGTCGTGATAAAAGCCAGGGATAAAAGAAAAGGGTATTTCCCAAATGTTATGGTATTGCTCATACCCGATGAGAGGTGCAGGTAGGTCCCGAGGACCAAGTAGTACCCGGTGTGGGTACCCGGTGTAGATATTCAGCATGGAGTATTATTTAAGAAATAAAGGGTGATGCAGTATGCTTTATGGGCGAATAATGTGTCCGAGGTCGGAAAAAATCAATAATGGACGAGGCGCAGCCGAGTCCATTATTTTATTTTTTTCCGGCCGAAGATACATTATGAGCCCATAAATAATACTGCAAACCCTTTATTTCTATTCTATTACCGAAAACAGCGTGATATAATGAGAAAATGCATTCGCGACCCATTATTGCAGAATAATGGGCAGTAAACTGAAAAAAAAAAAAAAAAAAAAAATTGAAATCGGTATTCATTTGCCACTTTACCCTGACAATAATGCATCAGTCTCTGTATTGGGCTATTTGATGTTTACATTATAGCCATTTGTTGGGTTTGCATGCAAAATTTAGCAGTTGTATGTTAACCAATCGGGGCCCAAGCTGGTGACATCACGTCGATATCGCGATACTGCATCAGTGTACTGCACTGGGTGTTTTGACCATGGTTTGATCCCGGGTCGTGATAAAAGCCGGGGATAAAAGAAAAGGGTATTTCCCAAATGTTATGGTATTGCTCATACCCGATGAGAGGTGCAGGTAGGTCCCGAGGACCAAGTAGTACCCGGTGTGGGTACCCGGTGTAGATATTCAGCATGGAGTATTATTTTGGTATAGGGTGCAGGGTGGGTCAATACCCAAGTATTGATCCCGGGTATTATAATTTTTATTGTGAACCAAATTCGTAGGCATAAATACGGGGGGGGGGGGTATATCCAATACAACAAATATTTTGATGAAGTCCATGCGATCATCCCCCGAATGATATTTTACCATATTATTATTACACTCTTTTAAGGGATTTTAAAATTTAAACCCTTAGGATTGTAGTTAGGGACCAATCAAAATAAGATTTAAAATGAAATCCTATTTCCATTAGGTTATATCAAAATAGATTTTAATTCATATCCAGTAGTAGAGATTAATTTTGAATTGATTGGTCCCTAACTACAATCCTAAGGATTAACTTTTAAATAGAGTGTAGTTTTAAAATGGTAAAAAATATGACAATTTTTTTAGCGCGCATGCACTTGTACCATAATTGTCAGCAAAACCTGTTTCCTTCATTATTTCCCCATCAACATCATGCCTCCCAATGTCAAAAACAAATTTCACTGAGCACATTGGAATTGTTTCTATCCTCTTTGCAAGAGAAAATTATATCTATAGGAAAGCGACTGTTGTGTAGTCCATCTAGAAGGTCCACTCGCTCCCCATTCGCTCCCCCGTGTTCGCCCCCCACCCCCGTGACCTAGCCACCGAGCTCGCAGTGCGACTGCGCACTCGGTGGCTAAGTCACGGGGGAGCGAACACGGGGGGGGGGTGTGAGGATCCTTCTAGATGGACTATTTCCAGACTCCCACCTCTCACCGAAATTGAACTTTCCATCACTTCCTCTCCTACATCTTGCCCCTTCGACATCTCTTTCATCCTTTTTCATTGCCTTCACTATTTTATACACCTTTAAGCCTTGTTAGGATTCTCTCTCTCTCTCTCTCTCTCTTAGCCCCTTCTTTGCCGCCCACTATTTTCCGCCCACCACAAATTATACCTTCCTCCCTCTACCCCCATCATCCTAACCCCCTTCCCTCTCCACCACCTCACCTCCTGGACACAACGCACGTCCACCCACCTCTTTCTCAGCTCCTCACATATCTCCGCCCCTTTCCCTCCCCCAGACTACCCACAGCACTACTCCCTACCCTCACCCCGAGCCGCTCACCGGATTTCAAATTGTCCCGAAGCAAGCGACGCCTGCACGGCCCATCCTGATTCCTTGCACCATTCTTATTGTGGTAGGAGGGCCGCCGCCACCTCAACGTCGGGCTGGCTGGTTCCAGCCCGAACCATATGAGGGTTTATTGGAGCAGAATTAATTGACCGGATGCCCTTCCTGACGCCAATCCACCGTTATCGGCGGTGGGCCTATAGCCTTTGGGCTTCCCGCCCAGGCATGCAAGGCAGCATGTTAACAGTGCTGGATGACCGCCGTTAGCTCTCCAGCCGGCGCTCTTGTGGGTATATTTTCTTTTTAGTTCTACCAGGGATACCAGCTACCCTCCTCATCGGCTTTCCTAATAGATAGGGGTGACGGTTTAGCCGAAAACAACCCGGCCCTGGAACAAGTAGTACTAGTTACCAGGATACCAGTAGCAGGCCCTCAGAAGGCCCTCAAAAGAAACCTGACCTAACAATGCTTCATTGAATTCGGCATGGTCCTTGTCTGTGCATGATTGCCCCAACAGTGGGTAAACCAAGAGATGTTACATTATCTGTGATGTCCTGTTCCACAACCACCAGCAATATCCTGATCTGCTTCCTGTAGTCCCATTTTTTTGCAGGGCAGAGAGACCTTATCGGCCGATTCAGGTTCTCAATCTGTGGACATCGCCATTCAGCCCATGAGGAATCATCTCCAGGTGGAAGATTCTCATCGGGTTCAATACTAATAGATATTACTTGGTTGATAGCAAGTCTTTCTTTCCATAAGGCGACTCTCTTAAAATCTTTGGAGAGTGCTTCAAAAAGGTTGGACTTTGCTTAAGAAACTCTCTCTGGGTTTAAGGCGATTAACAGCAGGTCTCTGCCCAGACATGGGTGCTTCACACTAGATACTTGGCAGCTACGATCTTGCATGCTCGCTACACTTCGACGGATGTCTGGTGGAGTAATTCCTACTGGAATGTTCTCCGCTGAAGTTGGACGAAGACATCCTGTGGAGGAGGCATTTAAAGCTGGGTCAAGCTTCTTGGCATAGGTTGAACTTTCCCATGCATGACAGGCATATCCATTTACCAGTACCGACGGCGATCTTAGGGTATGTGGGCGAGCACCCCATCTTGTACCAGTGAGTTTGTTCAAGATTCTTCTTCTTATCGTGTCCAAACACAGTGGTTCGCAAATATGATCTAGCCAGAGATGGGTACAATGTCTGGCTGCTTCACTGAATTTAGAAGCCGGTCTCTGTCCGGACGTAGGGTGTTCACATTAGATACTTGGCAGCTACGCTCTTGCATGCTCGTTACACTACGGCGAATGTCTGGTGGAGCAAATTCCTGCTAGGATGTATACGTTCTCTGTTGGGCGAAGACATCCTGTGATAACCCGGCATGATCAAGCTTCTTGGCATGGGTTGATCTTTCTTATACAGGGCAGGCATACTCTGCACATTAGTAGCACAGGGCAAGTGCTAGGGTATGTGGGCGAGCACCTCTTCTCGTGCCAGTGAGTTTGTTCACGATGTTATTGTGCGATCATACTATACTCTTTGTATTCTTGATGTGGGTCTTATAAGAGAGAGTGCAGTCCAAGGTAACTCCTAGCTATCACTGCAAATCTGTTGGGTAAAAGTGGTGTTGGTCAAATACCTTGCTGTTGGTCAAAAAATGGTCGGTTGCTTACCGAGCGATCATGAAATCTGCACTGCATAATTTTGTGGTATCACAGTGCTCCAGGGATGTTCCAGACCTGGTTACTCTAAGCTGACGTTTGGCTTCACGCGGTTGCGTAGATGAAAGCCCCATACACGTGTCTGGTTTGCAACGTACGTAACTCCTAAGAAGACAGCGCAGGGTCATCGAAGGTGCTCCCGCCGATGTTCCAGACCAGGTTTACATTAAGCTGACGTTTGTCTTCACGGTTGCGTATATGAATGGGAAACTGTCCTGGTGACGGATGCGGCACGTAGGTGAGTGCGTTCATGCCCTGGTTCCTCAAAGCTTTGGAGAGCCTCTCTTAAACCACTGTACATTCTGCATCTTGTAGGCCTATACACGCTTATTCCGAGACGAGATTGCACAGCTATGGTGATGCGAGCATGCTCCATTTTTGAACGCTAGCGCTATCCAGCGGCCTCTTTCTTCTTGCTCCTAGCTAACTACCTGACTACTAAAACGCCCTGTTTGCCAAGCAATCCTTTGATAACCTCAGTAAGCGGATGTCCTTGGTGAAGTTTCAAGTCTTATGAATAGTGGCCATAAAGCTGCTGATATATATAGGAGGTCGTCGACCTTTCTCGAACCATCCTCGATGTGTTCAGTTATAAGTTGAAAAGTACTGGGGCCTTTCTTGTTTTGGTTTGCCTGGAAACCTGATTTTTTCTGGTATGAGGTGTTGTCTATCACAGGGTGCGATAAGATTGAGCAAGAGACGTTCAAAGAACTTGTGGGTATTCTAGGAGTGATATTGGTCGATAGCTCTTGGAATTAGATCGTCCCAAGCTCAAGAAGCCACTCCTTAGTCTCCTTTGCTACTTGGGCCGAAGCTTTGCCGAGTTTGCTCGTTGTAAAGTGCCAAGGCCCACTCTTTTCCTTGTTGAAGTTTAGCAATACCGGTTTCCCCATCGTCCATGTTAAAGGGGGAACTGAAACCATGTCGCGCCACTACACTTCTTACGGTCTAGTTTGAACTTGCTAGATTCTTACTGCTCGTACCATTTAAATGCAGTTGTGTGTGACTTGGATGGGTGTAACATGTGGCTGCTGTAGAGGTTCTGTTGGAACCCCCCCTTCGAACTTTCCAATGGTGTACTGACCATGCTGTATGAGTCATATCGGTGGATTCAATTCACGTGTGGCAGGTTCATTGATTCTGCTCCTGGAGATTCCTCTCCGACCTTCCTCCCCTTTAACAGTAGCTTTACTGTTAACGCTATCCTCTGTTTCATATTGCCACATTTTCCCTATTCACCTGTTGAATCTTCGCGTAACTTGGGTGTCATAGTTGCTAACGATCTCACATGAATGTTTACAAAATCAATAATCTTTGTCGTTCTGCCTCTTATGCTCTCTATAAAATGAGTCGAAATATCTTGATGAAATCAACTGAAACTTTATTTCATGCATTTATTACTTGTCATCTTGATCAGTGTAATAGTCTACTGTATGGTCTTCCTGATTCGCAATTGCCAATCTTCAACGAATTCAAAATTCAGCTGCCCGACATTATCAACCCGCTCGTCGCGATCATATCAACTTCCTGGATTTGCCGACTTCACTGGCTTCCCGTGAAGTATCGTGTTATATACCAAGTTCTTCTTTTGACTTACTAATGTCTTCATGGACTTGCTCCAGATTACTCTAGCTGACTTGATATACAAAGTCATTATAATCCATCTCGCAACTTCTTCTCTCCTCCTCCAAGCTCAACCTCGTCTCTCCATTAGTTGCCACCATTACTTATGGTCGTCGTTCTTTTCACCATGCTTTCTCATAACTTTGGAACCTTTAATTTACCACCTACCTCATCATATCAGAGAATCTCACTTCGAAACTTCGAGGTCAATTCAAGCGTCTGTGTTTTAAAAACGGATCTGTTTACTATGCATTTGGTGAGCCCTGTCATATCTTGATATTTCACGCCTGTTCTCAGGTTTTATGTACTTGTGTTGTTTGTATTTTTGTCTTTACTATGCGCTAGAGACTTTCGTGTAAGCGTCTATAAGCCCTGTATTATTATTATTAGTACTGGTTGTTTTTTAGCTGAGAACAGGATAAGCTTTAGGGTGGGGGGGTATGTTGTCCTAAGCAGTTGAAGCTTTGAAATGATTGTTTCTTAATTTTCCTACATAGTGGTATATACTGTTATATCATCATATTGTAGCCCATTTCCCACAAAGTTTTAAAATCCATTAAATTTTGCTCTGGTTGGCCATGTAGGCCTCTGATGGCTCAAAAACACTAGAACGAATGTAACTAAATAACTAAACATCTACTGGACGAACCTTGGGTGACTATGCAGGGGTAAATACGGAGTGAACCATGAAGCCGGATTTTTAATTTTTTTTTGTTTTTTTTTACCCGTTGCATGGGGGCTACAAACGGGGCAATCGACCAATCGCATATTTCATGGCGTAATTTGAATTTGGACACAATTTTGAAAATCGGCCTGCATTGGGTCACTCGGCCTATAAGTGCTTAATATGTGTGCCAAATGTCATGTTCATAGCATGTAGCGTTTTATAGTCGTTCTCGTTTGGTGTTTGCGTATTTTAACGAAACGAGTATAGGCCTCGAACATTTAGACAAAAAATTGAGGGCTTTTTTTGATGTGAAATATGGAAATTATTTTTTTTGTTTAAAGTTCATTTTAACTGACTATCATAATATTATGATAAGAATCATCGAAATAGGTGCATCCATTGTCCTGTACTTAATTTTTAAAATAATTTTCTAAAATATCGCAGGGTGGTTGAGAGAAAACAATAAAATACATAAAAATTCATTACCCAGTGCATTTGAATAACTTTAAAGGTTTCTTCTATGGAAAGGATAATATAAGTATTATATACTTAAACTTAGCCCTCAATGAAGTGTTAATAGTTAATAATAATATCTTTTAAATATCTTATAAAGGGGGATGGTCCGATTTAAGTATATAAAGTGCATCTTGATAGAGGGCCTTCCTCCAAAACCCCATCTGTACGTTCTACGGCCGAATTTTTAATTAGTTTTGATGTGAGAGCTGAGAAACGAGATTTTGTGAGTCCCATAGAGTACTGTGTAAAAATTAATATTGGTCGACCAAATGGAGCACATTTCATTCATAAATTCCAAACCAATACATCCTTTAGCCCTAAGATCTTCACAGGATAATGAGAAAAATAGTCGCTTTCTTTGATACCCAAATTTTGACCACTTCCGGTAAAATATGGGGTTCCGGGGACGAGAGCTAGTAGCATCGGGCCGTGGACCTTTAAATATACCCTTGAAATTTTTCACATGATAAAATATAGGAGGATGAGCAATTTTGGCAAGTTTCGCGTACACTACTTGATTTTGAATCTCAGCCAAGCTCGGGAAACCGAAGGTTCCGATTGCGATTTCGAATAAAAGATTTTGTAGATTACAGTATACACAATGTAGCCATGCATTATCTATTTTCTGGATTTAGAAAAACATTTTTTATCATATTCAGACCGCCATACCCCCCCCCTTAACATAATGAGTGAGTCTAGCACATTCCTTGGCAAAGGCCTGGTATATACTCTCGTCCTACAGCCTTTTAGTATGAATCTCCGGGCAGGTCTTATTATAGTGGGCAAAGTTTTCATTTAGTTAAGGGATTTGGAGCTATCCGCTTCACATTCTCATCCAGATCATCAGTGAATTCTTGCCAGTCTGCTTTCCTATATGTAAAGCGATGCTGAAGAAAGGCACTTTGGGTTGTATACTGCAGCTTTGATGCTAACATTACGTATATCAGGTTTGTAACCTCTCTTCAACGGGCGCTATGAAATGAAATGGCGGCAGCCTTAGTCGTGAGGAGACATAGATGTTTGACTTCCTAACCAATTTTCCGAGATTGATGGTGCTTTGAAATTTACTGATGGAGGTTTGTAGAACAGAGCTAGCTCATGTGAGGACTTTCGATGTTGCTGCTATCAGCATCGACATTGATGTTTGCTTCACAGCAACGGCTTGTTTTCACATATTGCACTTCCATACTATCGGTGTGGTCTCTCATAAGGACCTTTCCTGGTATCGTTGGGCGATGATTAAAGTTCCTCCGTGGATATCCTGCAGACATCAGGACAATTCGCATTGGAGATTTTTGTTTAACATATCAGCAATGATGTTACTTTTTGCTGTAGAAAAACTGTCCACATTAATGAACTATAGTTTTAACTCTTTCGACCCGGGCAATTCTGTATACGTTTAGCACATAGTCAGTATAAGCTTTAGAATGGCGTCACAAATACTTGCGGTCACTTGGGAAGCCATCTAAAAGATTATCAGCAAAGACTAGGCTCAGTTGTTTGGACTAATTTAGATGCAGTTTTCATGCGCCGGATTCACTAGATATGCACGGGAAATTAATAATTTTGACCTTTTTGAAAAACAAAATTTGACAAATTTATGATCGTTGAGCGACTGGAATCTCTTTGCCGTGTTTTCAAATGATTAAGTCAGAACCATATAGAAAAGGCCCGCCTGGCCTCTTTGTCATGTACGGAGTTAACAAAATAAAATCTGTTGTGTACTATAGCCTATTTGTTTTAAACTTAAATTAGGTATTTTTATAGTCGAGAGCATATTTGATCCCATTTTTAAGTGTACTAAATGGTTGCCAAAATTGACTCTAATTATCTAATTGTGATTATTATTTTGTATTGGATTCATTTTTTTTTTTAAAAATCGTGTAAACCATTATCCCTGTATGACCAATCGATTTTGACCTTTTATCGTACATCATATCCCTTGCCCACACTATAGGGCCTTTGACAGTTGACCCTGAGAATTTTTTTTTGTTAAATGTCATTTTCTTATGTATATTTCTTCCAATAATTCCACCCTGATTATGAACCCAGACAAATTTATTTGACAGTGTTGCATGAAATATTTAAACAACGAAATTCAGTACAAGAAAAGTTATTATTTATTATGGAATCATTTGTAAAAATGGCTTCATTCCTTCAAAGATTACAGTTCCTAAAAGGCTGGTTTCCATTTACTAAGAACTTGTGGAAGCGTCAGTCCAGGCTGCATCTAAATTGTTTAACCTTTTTGAAGAACAATTCACCCTCCATGGATACTGCCGACTTGCCAAAAAGTGTTACAATTCTCCCCGGTCTCCCGGTGTGAAAGTAAATCATAGTCCAGCAAGTATCATAGTCCCCGGGCTCCATAGACGACAACAGAATAAAGCGTATGAACTAATGTTGCGTGAAGAGTCAACTGATCGATTGCCATTTTTCACCCATTGTTCCCGGACTGGTGAGCCCGGAGGACTATCTCCTGCCACACCCTGCCCTAGCTAACATACACAACCCAGAATATATCTCTTTTTGAATCTCTCCACCCCCCTCGGCCCCGAGCCACACACACATCCAAGCAACGTCAACCTTCCTTAATTAAAGCCCCTCCCCCAGAATTGGCTATATCATCTTTTTTTGTGTTGATTCTCGTTTTGATATAATCCTTGGTCATCAGTCTATCAGCCCGTCCGTTCCCCAACTTTCTCACTCAAAGTAACTGTCCTACACTGAACTGTCCTAACCATGGTTCATAGAAGAGGTCCATTATTTTTAAGAGAGATCACAAATCCCCTCCCCATCTCTAAGATGTTGGCGCAATTACGTACCACAGGTTAATAGGTAATGGGAAGCTTGGCGACACGAAATTTCCTTCCCCCGCCCATTTCTAAAATGTGGCGCAATTACGTCACAGGTGAATAGATGTGTGAACGCGGAGAGACCAGAAATTTTGTCTCCAAAAATACAACAGCACAGGCACAAACAAAACACATTGTTTCGAGTAGACGCGGGCATTTGAATTTTTGAGCCATTTACCGCTTCGTTATTTGATTTTACTGAGAAAATTTGCATTGTTTATTTAGACAAAATCCCTCTGATGTAAAATTTCATTAAAAATGTAAGTGATCCCAAATCGATTTTTTTGTTTTAATAAACTAAAAGTTGAACTGCAGTCAATTCTAATTTGCAACTGTTAAGTCTTGCCATTTAGCCAATTGGAGTCATGGTAAGAAAGGCTTAAAAATTTGTAGATGTTTAAAAAAAAATAAAAAAAATAAAAAAGTGAAGATTTCGCATTTAGGGTTTTTGGACTACCTACTCGCAACAAACTTTTTTGCCTCAACCATCAAATAACAAGTTTGGTTAAGTGCACTGTACTGAATATAGGTCTTTCTAGACCCGTCTAGTACAGATAGGTCTTCTAATACCCTATTACAGAAGATTCAAAAAAAAAATGATATTAAAACAGTGTAAGATAATGTAAGGAGCTGGCACTTTCGTCTTTTGCCCAATATTTGCGTGTTTTGAAAAAATTGCAGAAAATAATGATTTACCCGTAATTTGCAGCCCAAATAATAAAATTCAATTTTATTGCTGATTTGGTGTTGCCTTATATGATCCTTCACACATATAAATTTTGTAAAAACACCTGTCCCAGACACATAAATTTTGTAAAAACACCTGCCCCAGTGTTATTTTGCCTTCTTCTCATCTTCCTTGTTATTTGCCTCCTTATTTGATGGCGCACTTTGCGTATAGACGGCACTGTAGGACGGTCATTTCAGACGATGGTGGCCAATGCGGTGTATAAATTACGATGGTCAAAAGTATATTTATATTACAAAACCGACAGATGGCGCTCATGCATGACGAAAAATATCCAGGCGGTGGCGGCAAAAAAATCGTAAATTTAGACGTTGTCATTGGTTTAACATGTAAACCCGAAATCCTGACGAAAAATCCAGATGATGCCGGTGGCCAGCTACCTACTTTCACGTCATGAAAACGAGTAATTTGGGGCATGTCACTTGTGTTGTGATGTCATGTTTGTCAGTCTGCGTCCATTTTAATGTGTTTTTGTTGGTAACTTAATTTTGCTCAGGGGGTAGTCTCTATCGGGCCTTATTGGCCTTTCGACTGCCTCCTCCTTGTCACTGTCTAGTCTTTATTTGTAAATTTTGATATGTGCTTGGAAATAAACTTGATATGATATGATATGTTATGCAGATTTCCGTAAATGTATCTCGCCGATGAAAATGAGGATTTTGGATCATTGCGTGGGTTGGTGTGTATTCCCGTAGGATTTTCATGCTAAAAATTGATTTTGTTGTTGTTTGGGTTTCAATAGGACCTAAACTGTCAGAAAATGATGGGGTGCAAATTTTCGGACTGAAAATTCAAGGGGGAAAATGTTAGTACAGGGAAAAATTTAAAATCGAGTCAAATTGTGTTTGAATGTACACTAACGCACTCGTCTCCTCATAAGGGTTACAAAATATATATATTTGCCTAGGTTCCAACCTTTAGTTAAAGCGGTATAGCCCCGTAATGGTTCAAGGTCACCCTGGGGGTAAATGCTCCGATGTTGTTGAAAGTGGTGTCAAATGATTCCTTGTGTCATACTGAAACAGAAAATACATTTTAATTGATTTTTTGATATCACCATTGCGACATCCAGGCAAAGTTCTGGTGACCCCATAGACCATGTACACCCTTGCGACATTTTGTTATGTAATTAGCCAACCAAATGTCACACACTGTAAAATAATACATTTTTGGATCCTGTGAGACAATAAAAACAACTTATCACCAGTTTCAACAAAATCTGAGCATTGGATAAATTTTACCCCAGGATGACCTTGAACCATTATGGGGCTGGGGCTATAGCGCTTTAACTAAAGGTCGGAACCTAGGCAAATATATACTTTTTCTAATCCTTATAAGGAGACGAACATGTTAATGTACATTAAAACACAATTTGACTCGATTTTAAATTTTTTCCCTGTAGTAACATGGGGGAAGCAGTCCGAAAATTTGTACCCCATCATTTTCTGACTGTCTGGTCCCTATTGAATGAAAAACAGCAAGAAAATCAACTTTAGCACCGAAATCCTACGGGAGCTGTTTCATTGACATACCAACCCACACTATCAGTGTTCAACAGTACTAAAGAAATATATGTAAGAAGGATTGGCATACAACCTGAAAGTGAAAACAAAATACAGATAAGGAAAACCACAACATATAAACGAAGGGCACCGAATAAATAAAATGCAGCGAACATATACTTCCGGGTTAAAAGGTCAATTTTATTTAATAGTCAGGGGGATTTTTTTGTTCTCTGTTTTTGGTTTGTACGCTTGCGTCAAATTTAAAAGGAATTTCTTCCATAAATAGAAAGGTTACGGAATTTAACGTTGGGGGGGGGGGGCGATATCTGTTTGTTTACTTGCATGCGTATTGTTTGATTTGTTCCCTTTCCTTATTGTCAACTACTGTACAAAAGTTGGCACATGCAGAAAATATTCCATAATCAGAATGATGTCCAATTGTACATCGGTTCTAAAACAACTTATTACGCAATGAATGCAACAGTTGTGTTTTGAAACATGAAGGTTCAGAGTTCCCAGAATCCTATAGTGGGCGAAAACTATTTGATTTATTGCCAGTTCCCTAAATATGGCGGATTAAAAAGCTGGCGGTCGATAGCTTGCCGATTGCCCCCCAGAAGAATACAGACACGTTCTCTGCAACTCAAACCAACAAACTAACAGTATTTGTACAAAAGACGTTAATTAAAACGCTTGTAAATCCAATTAATCAAATTTATTTCATCTTCAACATCAATACAATATAATTATGACAAACAATAATGGTGAATGAACCCGAGGACACTAGCTTACGCATAGCGGAGGGTTTATGCAGTGCCTTAGAACAATAGGTTAAAGGTAATACTAGGGAAGACAGGGGGCGTACAAACATTCTCCAGGAACTCTTCTTAATATTATGTACATGCAAAAAAAAATGAACAAAAGATACCACAATGCATTATAAATTGTGATGCGTGAGGTCCATACAGTTGACAATGGTTCTGGAATTACATGTGATGTGGATACAGAAGCCTATACTTTATTTTTGATGAAAACGAATGAACTAATTTACATAGTTTCCTAAATAGACCGTATTCAATAGCCAGCCATGTTGGTGGACAAGATAGACACATTCCAGTAACTACTAACAAATCCATTCACCTGTCAATAATCCCTGTGCAATCGCGAAACATGGATCGATTGACAGGTGAAATGTATTGTAGTCCTGGATGTATTCATCTTGTGCCCACATGCTGGTGGATGACTCATAGTGAATACGGTCCTATTAGTGAACTTTATTTTTATATTTAATTTATCACACCTCCAAATGAATAATTGAAACGGGATGAGAAAGTGTGCTAAGTTTATAAATACTAATATTATTACAAGAGTTAAAATGAGTAGTAGTACATTTCCATTCATAAAAACTTGCCGCGCTCAGTATGACTTATTATTTTAATTCATGAACAGAAACACTCTCTGTGGTGGGCCGATATATTACTAGCCAATCAGAGCATCGCCCACGCGTGATTCAATCTTTGCCATTTCAGCATGAATTTCCATCCATCCATCGTCTCGTCCATTAATACCCTGTACCGTCACGGTGAGGAATGCTCTGTATGTAGAATACAACAATCCACATTTACAGAAAAAAACATGGGAGGGCCAGTTTTTTAGTATTTTAGGCAGCTATAATCAAGCAAGCGATTAGGTTTCGTAAATCAGTTATGTTTACGTATGATAGGGAAGACGAGAGATGAGTGGTTATTTCGATTTCATTTTTGTTTGTGCAAATGTATCAAATGTTATCATCTGAACTGTTTATTTACATGCTTACTTTTTATACGGAAGTCATTCAAATCTTGGCCCTTGAAAGTCAGTTTTAGACATTTTTTGTTGGCGAATCGAATGTGAATGTCCCAAATTCATTGATTATTTAAATTGATGTCAATATCAAATTCGCCAGTAAAATGTATGTCATTGACTGTCAGCAGAGCGAAGATTAGTCAGTCATTCCTTAAAATCGTTGCATTTTTCATGATTTATTAATTTAACCACCCAGTTCTTTTCCCAAAATAATTATTCCATGCAATTTCCACAAATAATGGGGGATGATTTGGTATACATCTCGCTTCTCAGATCATC
>JAMKCH010021138.1:0-33215 GCA_023653785.1 Ophioderma brevispina
TTATCCCTTTCGTCTTCGTCGTTATGTTCTTTGTTGTTTTTTGCTTTGTTTTGGTCTTGTTTTTTTTTTGTTTTCTTTTTTAAGTGGGGCAAAACACAACAATTAATCTTTTCTCCGTCAGGCCTGCGGACGGAATTATGAACCGATAACAAACGCATGTTTTTCTCTAGTGTTGTACTTAGGTCGAAGTGAAATTACGATTTTTTCTATTTATTTATGCCAAGTTTGGGTTCGGATACTCCAAAAATAAATGCCGACCCAAATTTTAGTTCTGGTAGGCCCGTATGACCTTGCAAAAGAGTCTGTACAAAATGTTTTGAGGTTTCTAGGCAACATTGACTTGCTGATATCAAATCTCATGTGCCTCTTTGCATCCTTGATATTTTGAGAAAGGGAAGGGGATAAGGGTGCTTTCGTGATTTCAGCACCGTCTGTTTTTATTTCTTGATCAATAGAAGCCTTAAGAAAAGCTTATTCTCAATATTTGAGATGATTCCGATCTGCGGTCTTGTGTTAGAGCAAATTGCTCGTTTTCCCACGGTCCATAGGCTACTGTTGCTGTAATTTGTAATTTCTGTCGTTACGGACAGAAAATAACAAAATTGCGAATTTCTCACAGATGCGACCCCGAAATTTGCACGGAAGATTGGGCACACGTGGATAACTAAGGCTGACTGTTCAGATGATTTAAAAATCTCAACATTTTTTTTTTTAGGTAAGTCGGGGGGACGAGGCTGGGGATCACGAAATGCCACTTTAACAGCGGAAATTTTTGGAAATAGTTCATATGGGTTGAAAGATGTATAGCGTGTTTACCTGATCCTAATGATTAAAAAGGTCTAGTTGTGATAGTACAATCGCCTGTGTTTGCACGGGAACAGGACCAAAAATGTTCAATGTCACCATGAGGTAATATTAATAAGATACAAATTGGTTTCAAATTGTTCCTTATATGGAAAGTTATAACATGAAATATACATTTAGTTACATATATACATTTTCTTGTTTTTACTCCACAGGACCAGTGAACGTCCATGACCTTGTGACCCGCATGGAAGCATTAAAAGTTTACTCCTGTTAAAGTACCCTTCCCTATCTTAAAATGTTCAAGAATGACAAAGTGGCATCCTCATCAACATTGAATCAAGAGGTCCTTATTGCATAGTTGTGTCCTGTACACAAAAATCTTCAATTTTGCCGTGTTGATCCAAGCCAAAAATCTGGGGAGCTGTTACGGGGACTATTACACCTGATAGGCATGTGCGCTTGTCAGGATGTCTTGGGCCAGCCACAAGATGATGAAGCGAAATGATTGTGACGATTTCTTTAAGGCGGTTTGTAATAACAATTGGCAACTTCGCTGTGAGGACTAATGTACGGTGATTACGCGCTATATAAAAATTGTTGTTATATTGCAATGAATTCTGGGAACCTGTAAGTGACTCAATAGTATGTAAGATAATGATTTATGCATTGTGGGCTGCAGAATTTCTTTTTATAATCAGTTTACTCGAAACCGTACACTCTAGCGTTCTTTTCTTATTTCAGTTTCCCTATGCCCCACCGTCTTCTGGGTTTCTATTACCTCATCCGTTCAACGAGTCTAAGTTTTTCTTGGGAATGAGGGGTACCTTGTGGTAGTAGACACAGTAATATACAGCAATATCTGTATCGGGTGGTCAGTAATGGTGGGGTGATGTAATTGACGAAAAACACATTTCAGGAGAAATAGTACGTTGCTTCTGGTTGCTCCCAATGCTCAAATACAGATTCAGTTGTTTGCTGCTCTAGCAGTGATGGGAACTATCCATATTCAGAGAGCATTAATGCAGTGACAACATGTAATGGTAAGATGAAAATAACAACGTGAGAAAATGGCCATGGATCAAAGGAAAAATTTTTCATTTTGATTACAACCTCGCAGAAAGTGTAAACCATTGCCACTATAACTAATATAATATTTTATTACCATTTATTGGTATGGCACTTGTTAAAGTTGCACATTTTCATGAAAATGAATAAAATTGCCATCTCAATTTTATGGGGAAACTACACGCTGCTGCGGACTCAATAAAATAGTGGCGGTATTGATAAGTAAAATCCACCTTCAGATTCCCCTTGTTTATTGGACTGCAGAGCCGTTTGTACTTGTATTCAAATGAAAATGTCAGGCGTTATAGACTCGTTATCCGCGCATAGTTGAGGGTAGACAGTTCCACATAGAAGCCCAAAGTACGGCAAATGAGGTATTGCCATTGATACGTCGTGCTCTGGTATGATCGGTTGTTCAGTAGCAAGGCCGGAATCAATGCAATACTCATTTGTTACTTGGACTCCTATATGAAATGTACCAGTTTGGATTGAGTGGCCTCGTTCGCGATTTAAAAATAAACTTGAGGTTCTAATGTGAGTTCAATAATTTGGAATGTAGATTTCATCCTTATTGAAAAAAGAAAAACTAATGTGAACAAAAATCATGGTGGATATGTTGTTTGGTAAGCTCTGACTAAATCTTGTGCTGAACCAAGATCCAGAACTTATTGCTGGGACCTATTTCTATTCAATTTACCACCATGTATTAGAAAAAAATACAAAGTGGGGGGTCTAGCGACTATGCTAACAACACGGAAATTGAATAGAAATGGTGTTACGGGCAAGTACTGTACAGTTAAGTTTTGTTCTGCACAAAGATGTTAGGTCACAGTATGCCAAACAACTTTCTTTCATGGTTTGTTGTTCGTCCTGGTTCTTTTGAAAAATGATTGAAATATACGGTCAGTTAATTGAACGCCACAGTAGAAGCCTAAGGTTGATTTATTCGTGAAGAGGACAGGTATCTTGTGCTTGCGTCATGAAAAAAAAAAATAGTTCACTCTAATGGGTGGTTTTCTTCTTAGCGTGTCCAAAGTCATAGTAATGTCTTGTGGTGGGTGTCAGGATTTAATTCAGCGGAGTAAGCTGCTATGGGGCCGAGTGTATCCATGATACGGACGCTCCTATTTCATGCCCACTTTTTGAGACTGGGGCGGATGGGAACAGTCCAGGGAGTTTAAACCCTTCTTTTTTCGACACTGACTGCGATTGTACATGGACCGTTGTGACTCTCTGTACACGGGACCGAGGCTTAAGTCCCCTCTGACGGAAGGGTGCTTTCATGATTCATTTGGCCCAAGTCCAGTGAACCATGAGTGAACCAATAGCTGTATTACAGATTAAATCCAGAATTGAGCACCCGATAAAATCCCGCAAGTGGACCCCACCAGGGATTCGAACCCAGGATTTGTTGGTAAATTGCGTCACAGGCAAGCACCCTACAGCTAGGCCAATTCCCCAGCAATCGGGGGTGCGCCACCCTGAAACAAAACAAAAAAAAAATCTGTTTCAAACTCTGGTTTTACTACAAATGGCTCTGTACTTCCAAAAAAATGGCTTGATCCTTCTGCATACCGAGGGGGGGAGCGGATTTACTGGATATCAACAGTGCTATTACTTGATGGAGTCAATCAGTATGATGTACATCTATGGACACTGATATTTAGGAAAAGGAAATTGTGATGATATTATTCATTTTCAATCAAATGTGCAACTTTTGCACTTGACATTTACCCATAGTATTGAAAGGTTAATTAGACAATACTAACTGAGCAGAAATCCCGATATGCGTAACCAGATTCCTTATGAAGATCTTCTTTCCTATTTGATTCCATGGAGTAGTAGTTTAGTTGCTACTAAATGAATCTGCCCTATGATTAGGGAATTGTACTTTTTAAGCTGTGTGTCTAATTTTCTGCACGTTAAAAACAATGCCCGTTCAAATATCTTGGTAGAGTGAGTGCTTTATTTCATGCTTCAGATACGCATTCTCGGAACAAGGTTGTACCATTACGAGAGCGGTTTTGGCGCCTTGGAGTCTGCTAATTGTGTTCTGTGCGATTAAAACCTAATTTATGCATCGTTGTTTAGCGGAAGTCGCATTCATTTAACTATTCTACATATTTAAAAGTTTTCCTTGTTTTTGTTGGTTTTTTTGTACATTCATAAAATAAGCTTTTTTACAGTTTTGGTTAAGGCAAGAAGTAAAAAAGAACATTTCTATAGAACGGGGGAAAATACTATCGCTCCATCACAAAAAAATCATCTAAATTCTAAGTTGGAAGATTAGTATATCGTTTTTAAACTTATTTTATGGTTTGGGCAATTTGGCTGCGATATTCTAAATATCTCATAATTATTTGATGAATGAAAGACTGCACTGATGGTTACCTGGACGGTAACTCTTTAAAATACCTCTTTCCTATTATTAATAAATTCGCTGCTAAAAAGTCAGAGCAAGAAACGTGATGACGGAATGAAGTAGTAAGTAAAGAATGGTGAGATTGCTATTTCATTATATGTGGTACAAGCATTGACACGCAGAGTACAGCTGAAGGTTGGTTAAGCAAACCATATCGGTGGCCATGATCTTACCATATTAACGCCAAAAACAATGAAGAAGGTGATTACTATGATCTCCCTAAACCAGACATGGGGAATTCTTGGAAGATCTTGACAGAAAGTGCTGGAATAAAGGATCATGATTATCAGTCTTTAGAAGGTAACAAAACGAGGGGAGGAAACTGCTTCCCGCCGCCCAGGCCCAAAGCAAGGAAACGCCAACAAAAGGCAATACGAAAAATTTAGTTATTTCAATCATTATCAGTCATGATGGTAAAGTATTATCTTCCAAAAATACTGGAACATATTTGCTGAAGATGGTTTTTACTTGCTGCAAATACGTAATAAATGGGATGTGTTTTACTAATTACACGGCAGGGATACATACAGTTGTAAACGTAAAGTTATAATCGATCGTTAATTCAGATTCAGACTCGGTTAATTATTTCATGAAATAAATAATACACATGGAAAACAAATATACAAAATTATAAAAATAAAACAAGTAAACTTGCTACGACCCACTAGCAAGATGGCAGTAGAAACAAGTTGGTTAGTTGGCACAATTGTCAGTTGGTGCAGGGCATCAAATTCCAATAAATTGTTCTCACAGAATAACATAGAAAGTAGCAGTTTCGAAAATGAAAAGCCTACTAAACTGGAACATGACCGCAGATTGACCTTTTACCTTGGTTAGTGTCATTTGACCTCAACCATTCATATGAAGGAACCGTATTGCACCTTTGACCAAAGTTAGGTTGTAATCGGACTTAGAGGGTCGTCGAGTGCCAAATATTGTAAACACGTATTTCAATACGGAATAAATCGCAATCTCATCATGTGCGCAGTTCACACTCCAAGAAAAAAGTTTTACACAATTTGGCACCGCCAGTGGTGTTAAACTTTTCAAAGAAGTCCCTAAAAATGAAAACCTAACCAAACGGGAAATGACCGCAGATTTGACCTTTGACCTGGATTCCATGACATTGGATATCATCCAATATGAAGGAACCCCTACTGCACCTTACACCACGTCTGGTTTAAATCGGACTTCAACCTCGCAGAAAGAAAGACCTGAAAAACGAAAACCTAACCAAACTGGAAAACACACACTTACACATACAACATGACTTCAGAATGACCTTTGAGCTTGGTCTATGACCTTTGTTTGACATCATCCACATAGAAGAACCCTACTGCAGGCACCTACCCCCAATCTTTTTAAATCGGACTTTTCGAAGAAGACCTGAAAAACGAAATCCTAACACACCTACGGCATACGCGCCCTCGCAACCCCGCTATGCTTGTCAAGCCAGGGGGATAAAAACATGGAGGAAATTAACAAACTTGCCCAAATTGGGCCAGAACGAAGTCATCATCATGAAAAAAAATAAAATCGTCATTAGAAACATTTAAAAAATAGTTACTACTTTAGAACAAGTATAAAAATTAATAATTATATCGCACACCAAAACAAAGCTATTTCAAAACCCGAAAAAATATTCTCAAGCCATTACTTTGCATTGTCTTCTCACGTTTTAACAACATTTCCTGCGCATTTTACTGCTTTGGGGAATTTAATCCTAGAGTAAATTAAATTTTTGCACACCGTATCAACATGACTTTCCACTAAGTGTTAAGATACCTGAGTTTGTGAATACTTAATCCTAATTTGGCTCCTTTTGTTTTTCTTGTCAATTTGATAATCCCAACCATTTCTGTATAATCTGTACAATGATTTTATGGTAGTTGTCTTCATGTTCAATTAACCATGTTTACCCAGGCTGAGGGGGCAGGCAAGGGTCAACCTGCATGCGATGCTATAAAATCTTTATGCATGTCAAAATTCCTAGATGGATCACATAACCCCCCAGTAGTACAGTTTGTTATGTTTTCCCGTGGTATTTTTCGTGGCCAAAATTGATTTTATTTGCTAACTTTGTCAATTTTTGGGGTGCTGATTTCAAATGTTAGTTGCCATTTTTTTCAACCACGGCTTCAGTCGCCATGTTTGAATTTCAAAATGGCCGCCATTGTTCAGTATATTTTTGTCTCCTATCTCCGGCTTATGACAACTAGAGGGGTAAAAATGTTGGCAATAGCCATGTTTGTGATACCAGGGATTCCATTAAAGCATGGTTCCTTACATGTAACTGACTTGGTTCGGCCGGCCGCCATCTTGAATTTCAAAATGGAAAACAAAAACACGCCATTTAACTTATGTTATGTCCTATTATCTGGGCGTGTGAGCAACGTAGAAGAGTAAAACTGTGGCAATACCCATGTATGTGATTACTAAGGGATTCCATTGTCAGCATTTGGCTTACTTGTATCTAATTTGGGTTTGATGCCATCTTGGATTTCAAATGGCGACCATATCTATGCCACCGCTTATTTTTAAATCTAGGTACATGCACGTAATAAAGCCGCTTAAGAATGGTAGCATTGCATGTACTTTGATGAGATTCCAAATCACTGCGCATGCCTATTATTATTCATTGAGCACATCAGCCACCATGGAAGATTTCAATGGCCAAGCCACTAGACATTTCTTATGTTTTTGAAGCAATTGTAATGTCAAAGAACTGTACCGCCAAATATCATGTATATAAATGACACGATGCTACTAATAAAACACTATTCATGAAATACCGACTAGATATTGGATTGCCTTTTCAGTATCATGAAGATTATTTGATCATACTATGTTATTTCGGACACTTTCTTTGAGAGGTAAGCAATTAATCAATATATTTTCGATGAAGGCAATGAGTTAAAACTTTTCATGTTCACCTTTTTAGCGACACAAAAGGTTTCTCATGGTCAAACCTTAACTTAAATGCATAGAGGATGTTTTTGCATTCCCCACGATGACTTGGCCTCAAGTTACAATGTTCCATCACAACACAGACAAAAATAAGTATTCAAATTCCATTAGAGCTTTCATGAATACATGGGTTACCAAGTACCTAGTCCAAGATCGTCTTCTTGACTTGGACATTGTAATAATTTTACAGAGTTCTGTACATGGCAAATGTGCTGGCAGCTTTGCTGTTCTTGACATAATAACAACCATAAAAAAAGTTTTCAAGAACGATTTAACTGCTGTTCTATGTCGAAACTCTCCTCCCGAAATTCTGGGATAAACATTGCGTCACATGCCTGATCTAGGCTTTATCCACCTACTCTTATATATGCCAATCAATTTGCTCCCAATCAGCACCACTAAAAGCAGCGGCCGAGCAGACTTCTTTATTTTTTGCCTCAACTACTGCGAAACCTGCAACGTATGTCAATTGTGCACTTTCGCCTTCAAATTCCTTTTCGTGAGACGGTAAGCCGCCTAGAGGCCTTTGGTTGAACACAAACCATTAGGTAAATGAAGACATCCGCGTCTGTCGAATATACATCTCTGATGTTATCCGTCAGTCTTGGACACTCAGTACTTGCATTGGGATCAAGGTGTCTGCCTCCTCGTGTTAGTGCTCATCAATTTGAGCCATACACACTGGTTTGTTGGAATATGTGAGGTTTCCATAATACCAACTATCTCTGCTGCTATCTCAATTCGTGGAGTAGAGCTTTTCCAAAGTTATCGGGCCAGGCTTTCCGTTTCATTGTGATACCAAGCAGGGTTTTCACGGTATTAGTTTGATATTGGTCGAGTCAACTTGACCGAATCAATACCAGCAGACCTTTGTCTGAGTCTTTCAAGTTGTCGATATATCTGTCGAAGATAACAAATCCTTCATCATCCCCAAATACGATCATTATGGATGCTCGAACAATGTGTTGGCAAAATACGAGCAGTACACCATTGATGGACCTTTCTTGATAGTTTAATGGCAGTGCGGCTAATGCACAAAATTGTCTGCCTCTCGCAACCTCATGATGCATCAGCCAGGTGTTAACTATACTCATGATACTTGAGAGTCACTCTTGCATTGGTGGATCCATGTTGGACTCCACAATTGACATGGACATGTTCTCTTGTCAGTTTGGGATTAGAAGGCGGCCATCTGAGGAGAAGAGTGACCTGGGGATAACAGAAAACTCTGATAAGCTGATTCCTATGTTTGGTTTACGAACAGATTGGGAATATTGGGGGGGGGGGGGAGGCGATCTCCCCATCTGAGGTGACATGCATTAAGCTGTTAAGACCCACTATTTTCAGCATCGCTGTCACCCAAAGACCCATAGTTTTTAAAATTTTAACCATATCTGTCACCCATAGACCCCTATTTTTGGGAAAATTTTGACATTTTCACACAAAGACCTCCTATTTGGGTGAATTTTGTTCAAAATTTCTAAAATAAAAGCAATTTTGCATTTGTCACCCCTAAAACCCCTTATTTGTGGGAATTTTGGCTGTCTCTCACCCACTCTCTATTTTTAAGAGAGTCCTCTGTCACGAATGCCTCTGGGTTTCGAATCGCCATCCTTATACCTCATATCCGATTTCATGTGGATTCCCATTCCCCCCCCCACCCCCCCCCCGGGTGGAGCTTCCCTCACTCTCCCTGTCTACTTACTTGAATCAACAAATGAAGTAGACTCTGTAATCCTGCCTTTTCTTTGAACTCGGGCAGGTCCTTTGACCAAGTGCATTCGGAACTGGTTCTGAAGATTGACTTTAACCTCTCAATCAAGACACCCCCATATCTTCAGGATCAGGGTACCAAATTTTTCTAAGCTGCACATATCTTCAAACTCAAAGAGAGGTCCATAGCAGGGCATGATATTGGTTAAATGTTACTCTACAAAACTTACAACCACGCTTGAAAAAAAAACCACTTTCCAGTAAAGATTTGCCGGATTGTCGATGTGAATAAGGCTCAGCTCAATGCTGAATGGATCAAGATACTTTTTGCGTTAGCATGAAGTGAAGCAATACAAGCATGGGGCTCACCAACTCTCAAAACCAGTTGGTATTTCCTGTTGAAGATTGCATGGTTTTTCATGCTCTTTCGTACAATGGCAAGATCAATTGTGACAGTTTTTGTGAATGAGGTCGCTACAACAAAATTGGCTTCCCTTGAGGGGAAGCAAAACACTGTATAGAAGGTAGTACATCAGTTTGAGTCTCTTAACAATTTGGTTTCCATGCTGGTCACTGACGATAGTACGGAGAAATTTAATCTTAAAGAGGACATGAGGAGATTTCCAGGAAGTAACGCCCCCCCAAATTTTTCTCGAATCCCGGTTTTTTTTTTTTACATATTTGGAATGCTTACCCAATGTATTATAGATCACCCCTGAAGTGCATAAGCCGAACATGCCTTCTTTATGTAATAGATGATGATTTAGTAGTTTCTGTCGTGCACGACCGAAGTCAAAGTACGGTTTTTCTATGCGGAACGATTACAAGCAGGCAAGTTCAAAACAGTTTTGCGGTTTCCTTTTGTGCACCTTTTTTGTCCAATAAACATTCGAAACGTTCTCGGTAGGTGGTCTACAACCGATCCAGTGACATTTGAGAGAAAATTTGTATCCTAAAAAATCGCCTATCTTAATAAAAAAATTCTCCATCCTGTCACTTTAAGAACCCCTCTGGCTTGCAGTACACCGAAAAAGTCATATCAAAGACTTTAAGTTCGCCGGCGGAAAAGTAGATAGAAGACCTTGTAGTTCTCCCAAAAGTTTACCAACGGTACCCTGTCCAAGATCTGTGTCCAAGTACTCCACCCCTTGGCCTCATTAATTAACTCTTAATTAATTTTAATTATTGAAGTCTGATCAAGCTAAGATACTTGGCTTTAAAGTAAGTGCTTACTTGGAAGTATTCAATCACAAAAATACACTTCACTCTAATTTTTGTACAAATATTAATCAGATTTTAACAAAATCTGAAATGGCTCCATCCTAGAGCAGGCCCAATTTCAAACAAGACATCCATATGCCTTCAATTATCCCGCCCTAAATACCAAAGGCCGACGCAGGTGGTTAACGATAGTCCATTATGAATGGTAGCTCTTAATGCCTATCGGGTTTTTAAAATCCGCGGTTTCCCGTTTTGACAACATATAATTGAAAATGGCGGCCATTTTGAAATTCAAGATGGTTGCTAAACCAAATTTGAACAAATAATGAATGATTTTAATGGAATCCTTGGTATCACAACAATTGGTATTGCCACAACTTTCACTTTTGTACGTTACTCAAAAGCCAAGATATGGGACAAATTGTACACCATATATTGAAAAAGGGCCGGGGGGCCATTTTGAAATTCAGATGTCGGCCAACCCAAATTGGGTGAAGTAAGGCAATGCGTTATTTGGAATCCCTGGTATCACAACATGTGGCAGTTGCCAAACCATTTTTACTATTTGCTAAGTTGCTCATAAGCCGAGATACAGGATATAACATAATTGAAATGGCGGCCATTTGAATTCAGATGGCGGCCGAACCAAATCAATTACAAGACAGATATGCTTTCAATGGAATCCCTGTTATCACAAACATGGGTCTTGCCACCATTTTTACCCCCTAAGGGCTCATATGCCGAGATATAGGAAAATATAATGAAAAATGACGGCCATTTTTTAAATTCCAAATGGCGACTGAAGGCATTGTTGAAAAAAATGGCACATAACTTTTTGATCAGCACCCAAATTGACAAAGTTTGCCAATAAAAAAATCAATTTTTGGCACAAAATCCCACGGGATCTAAATATATGCCATATCAAACTATACTACAGGGTGGACGACGTAAATAAATTGCTGCACGGGACCTACAATAGGAGGGGTCACTGGTGAGGTGTTTCCATTTGAGTAAATTAATTGAGTCAAAGTATATCATGTTGGGTTCAAATGAAAGGAAATTTAATTTAAAAACTTGATGCGATGTTCATTTTTCCATTTTACATCATATGATAATGCATTGTGTTTAATCTATCTTCAAACTTATCACGCCCCCTGAGACTGTGGAGTATTCGGAGCTCTGCAGATATCTTCTAGACTTGGGCGGCTAGGCCGATTGCACTCCTGTTGAGTCTTCATCCAAAACTCCTCCAACGCATGTGAGCTTATATTAATCTCAGAACCCCATTTCTCACGTCTTGTAGTAGTAATACACAATACTATTACATCAGTGTCCTTGGCATAAATATCTGGCTCGGCTTATGGCTTTCCTTCCACTCGGTTAACATAAAATTAAGCAAAAGTCTAGTATCCGCTTCCTGAAGTGTGGAACTAAGCTCTTCAACTGGTATTTCCCTTCCACAGGTCAACTCCGGAAGTCATCAGGATACTTTTGGACACATGGAAGTTTCTTCTCTGATTTGATTTTTAACTTTAAAAATTGAAATAAATTATTTTTGTTGTCAATCAATATTTACCTATATAGATTTCAGCTCTTTTTCATGCTTTCAAATAGTCAATTTTAAGCTTTTTCTTTCATTTTCAGCCTATTTTTGACCTTTTTAGCCTAGTTATTTTGGGCGGTCCATCTGACACAGAAGCCACTAAGTTGATTAACTTGTTGTGGTTGAAAATATTATGCTAATGTCAAGCGATTTAACAGAAATGTATGAAAAATACCCAAAGGTTCAAGAAACCCAATTTATCTCGCCCGTCCGTGATATTGAACGTTTTATGGATTTTTAGTAGGAAACCATGGTTAACCAAAATAATAAGTTTCAACATACTTGGCAGTAACCTCACAATGAACCAAATCCCATTCACTGGCACACCCCTATTTTTTATTTTAAGGGCAGGCTTTCATTCAAATTTTAAATTTGCACTGTCCAGTCTGTGATAAATCGAGAATGCTTGTCTCACCTACGGTGGGTTTTATACACTGTTGCTCATATTTAAAGTTTTGCATATTGTTTTTGGCGACCCAATCGTAAAACGAATCGTATTCTATTTTGAACGCCTCAGTAATCATATAAGAGTAGGTGGATGATTACATAATGAGTCCCAACTACCCAGATGAAGTGCATCATGGCATAATTTGAATTATTACAGTGCCATTTTGATGGAGCTGTAAAAATCGGACGTCTGTTCTTTTTTTTTGTTTCCTTATCCCTGCTCCAAGCCAGTGTGCAGGAGCCTTTTTTTCAGAGTTGGTTGTTACCTTTACATAAAACTGACACAAGAGGTTCCCTAGGCTATGCCCTATCCAACGGCATTGTCAATAATCCGAAGAGTACTTGCACTCCGACGGGAACGGTACAACAGCCAGAGTCGCTGCTTTCCTCGGGATACGATCGCAGACTACGGTCTGTAAATCCTAAGATACCATCGAGAGGTGGGTCATTTGAGGTCCACGAAATCTCAGAACGCCCACGCTTGACTATCCAGATCAGAATGATCTCTACTGCTTATCTGTGCCGTAGAGTCTGGAAAATGCCCACAGAGCCGCCTTTTTCGTTTGTGGAGAAGACACTATGGAATAACGTTTCCCATTACACTGTAACGGAGATTGTTTTTACGTGCAAGAGCTAATGACCAAATGTCCACGCCCAACCATTCACTACATAGTTCGGCTTCGCTGGACTAGTGGAGTACAAAGATTACAGTTCGATCCTGGCGAAATGTTGTGTTTTATTGGCGAGAGCCCCGCTCCATCCTTTACCATCCAGATGGAAAGACAAAGGGTTTTATTCGATTACGGGTGAGAACCTCAGGATGAACTGTATTCAGGCATCGACTCATGGTGTTGGTGGCGGCTCATGATGGTATGGGCCCGGTATTCATTATAGAGGAAAGACATCACTGGGGTGCCAGATGGAAGCATGAAGTGGGCCGTCGTGTACTGGACATTCTGGAAAAACCAATGTCTGCCACCTGCAAGAAGGTTTTGTAAACAATTTTCCGGCTGCAGACAACAATTCAGCGCCGCACAGGCCGCTGTAGTAAAGACAATTTCTTGAGGCAGAGGGTGTGGAACAGATACCTAATGGCCTGCTTTCCCCCTGATTTGAACCCGATCGAGTCATGCTGGGATGCTTTAGGCAGTTAGGCCGATCAATTACAGGACAATCTTCCTCAAACGCTACAGGAGTTTAGCTCAGCCTCTGACCACGAATGCGACGCTCTGTGCCCATGACATCATAAACAACCTGTGACATTATATTTGTCGACAGTCTTGATGCATTTATTCATCCAGGGATGGCCATACTCGATGTTAGTGACTGATTGACCATTTAAAAGGCAGTACTATTGAACATTTAGATGCATGAAATCACGCCAAAAATGTTATGCTGTAAAATGACTGATGTGAAAACTAGTAACAAAATCCTTAATCTGGCGGTTTCAAACACCTTTTTTTCCTTTCAGGCCAAGGACACGGTCGTAAAGGGTGGTTCATGGTAAATGTTCGGAAGAGACTGATTCATTCAAGTAGTGTGTCGATCCTACACCTAGATTATCACATATAACTCAGAATATTCCAGTAAAAACTGGTAAAATATTTTATTCCAGACTTTATGAAGCACACATTGTGTATTACTACTGTGGGGGTGGCTTTAACACACTGTACTATAAACGGTCTCACAACCTAAAAGCCTACTTGTTCCATACCTACAAGAACATATAATGATCTATATTAGGATTAATGATATATTAAATCGTCATAAGAAAGCCTGGCAACATTTGGTGAATATGATACAAACATGCCCTAATGTGTACAAATTCCCCACTACCCCACACCCACCACCCTCCCCACCCCACCAACCCACCCACCACCCCCACACACCTGACCTACACTTTATACGCTTTGACCCCCTGTAACCCCGCCCGTGCAGTGATTGAAAAAACGTGTCACCCTAGGAATTTTACCTATGGCCCATAGAAAGCTACCCAGATAGGACACGTTTTTTATAGCATGAGATGTCAGTTTTGCAATGAAATACTAGGGTTTTCCCCTGCCTAGTGAATACAGGGTGGGACCCAAATAAACTTTTTACCCAAAATGAAATTGATTAGATTTTAATACTTGAATAATGTAGATTATGATAATGTTAAAATCTATTTGTTGGAGTGGGTCACATTTATAGTCAATATTTTAAGGTTTGTCTTGTGTAAGTATACAAACACTGTGCATATTGTTTTTAAAAGCGCCAACTCCTAACAATTTGCGTGAAGAAACACTTTGCTTGACAAGTGCTCTATCCAAACGTAGTTCATTCAGATATATGTCAAAATTCCTTAGGACAATAATTTTCAAATATCTTTGTTTTTCTTTGCATATATTTATTGATTATGTTTATTTTGTTTTTATGTGCTGTATAGCGTATGTGATAAAACGCTCGCCTCCTTACCCAGATGCCGCAAGTTTGATTCAGTCGAGGTACCTCCAGTTCACCCCGCTTGAATGGGTACGGGCGACGGTACAGGCAGGGCTGGAAGGAACTACAAAGTCGGATACAGTTCTTAGCACACATATAACTTTAAGTTAAGTCCCATCTTCCCTGGTCAATGTTGAAACATGTGATTTTGTTCATGCGATTTTAAGATCATCCAACATTGATTGGTGGGGCAGGGGAATGTTATGGTTGGCTTCAGGCTTTACATTAAACGTTAGTACTTTTCAATGCGAACTCCATGGTGCATTTAGAGCTCCAATACATTAAAAAAATCACCACAAGTGCGTCAACTTATTTTGACCGGATTGTAGTTACCCTGCTTTATAATGCCGAACTAAGGTTGCATGGCCGGTCCATCGGCATGCCGCCAACGCTCATTAAATATGGGATTTACCTTTACCTTATATTTTTAAGTTAGTAAGAACAGCTTTTGTACATATCCTACGGAGTCCATTCAAAATGTATATCATATGTTTTCAATTATTATTCATTTGTTTGACTAATAGCAGAAATGACAGTTGGCACAATCACTGGCCATTCAGGTTTTGAACCTGCAGGACATTCCGATAACCCAGTTGATGCCCTGCTAAATAAATAGGAAGAAGTCTGGTTTTCAGTTCAACTGAACTTAAATGATCTTGAGACTCTACCCTCACTATAAGCACACATGCTCCTCGTAGCAAACTGTTGACATTTTGGTCAAATAATGAATTTAACTACAAGGATATTTTATTGTAAATATTTAGTTTAGCGAAGGTAATTTTCGTTATAAGGTATTTCTGTGTTGTAAGTTGTTAGCTGGAGTTGGTAGTTTGTCTTTAAAATTGTACATTGTATACAGATTGATATAGTGCAAACATATTTTAGTAGATCTCAATATTGATGAAAGTATTTTGTACACAGGATGATATACTACGTGAATCAAAAAAAATGTGCGAGGATTAAAGATGATCTTGACCTTAATGCAATCACTATATCATAGATTTGTTGTTGTTTAATCTAATATACTTTCATGTGTTGAAAAATGAAAGAAATCGACTGAAAAATGCGCTAGATATGGCGGTTTTGTAAGCACACCCCTTTTTTTCTCCATTCCTATGGGATTTACCCACATTAAACTTGTGTTTGTGAGAATATACAGTATCATGATGCCTTTGTCAATCTAACTTAATAAATGTTACATTTTCTTGAATATTTCAACTATGCATTAATCAATGAATCTAAATACCAATGTGTCAAGTGATATGACAAATCTAAACAGCAATTCACCTGTTGCAGAGCAAGAAAACAAGATCTTCACATTGTTTAGGATATTTAGACCCTTTATTGGCATAGCTTGTATCTATACCTGGATTACAGTAGTAGTGTTGAAAACCCTTTTCATTTACACATCAGGATTAATTGAGAGAGTTTGTGGGATCATTTAATTCCTTTTTAGGATCAATAAAGGAGATTATGGTTATTCATAAATCAATTGAACAAGATATAGCACGAACAAACTTTTTCGTAACAATTACAAGTGAAGAGCGCCGCTCATTACTCTCATTACTGAATGGTGACGTCATATTTTGTGATACAGCTTTGGGAGATTTCGGAATTTCTGCAATGTGCGTTCATGACGTTCGAGAGACTTCTTAGACCTCAGGTGGTCAAAATTATAAGCGCAATGATAATGGGAAAATCCGGGATGGTCTCGGCTATTGGAAGCTGAAAACAGAATTCAAATCAGACTTTCCGTTGGTGAATTTTGGTGTTGTTTTTGTGTTAGTAAAGTTGCGCCATGAGTCAATCCCAGAAATTGGGGGTTGAAAAGTACTCCTAAATAATCGTATATTATGCGCGATATAATGTGACTAGTGAGATGTACTATTTGTGTCGGTGTCGGTGTCACTTGGTCAATTCTGAACACACTGTCTTATCTATGCAAGGTGACATGAACTTTTACTATGCTGACATTGAAAATATGCATGGCTATTTTCCGGCAGTGGAACCAAGTTTGAATTGGAAAATACAATGGGAGTATTGATTGCTGTCATAATTATATGCGCAGAACCGTGTTTTGACTAAGAAGGGTCAGTTGCGGCGCGGTCAAGCATGGTTTGCATGACACGTACAATGTACACACAGAGTTACTGCATTCGGTTGTGTGTATACTGCAACACGGTTCATTTAAACTTAGTCAGTCAGCCGTGGCTTGATCGAGCGCTATAGATAGCCCAGAGTCTTATGGTTATTTGCATATATAGGAATGTACTACACATCTTTTAGGGAGCGGTCATTATTTATGCCAGGGGGAATGGAGGATTTCAACTTTTTTTCGGCAAAACATTTCGCGTTCCCACCTCGCTTCCGTTCAAAAATTCCACACTCCCCCCTTGATCATGCTGATTTCCCCATTTAAAAGTTCATGTTCCCTCTCTCTCTCGTTGATGAAAAATGTCACGTCCCCCCTCTCTCTTACAAAAAAATTTCGGGTTCCCCCCTCAAATCCTCCATTCTCCCCTGGCGTAAATAATGACCCCTCCCTTATACAGGCTTCAATAGAGTAGGTTTGTTTGTGGATAGCAAGGGTCATCATTACTTTCATAATGCTATACCCCGTATATCGTACATTAATGCAATATATAAATCCCATTGGAATGGAGGAAAAAGAGGTGTGCTTACAAAATTTGTCATATCTGGCTTAATCTTCAGTCGATTTCTTTAATTTTTTTCAACACTTGGAAGTATATTAGAAGTCTTGTCTTCATTTAAACTGAACTTAAATGATCTTTAGACTCTACCCTCGCCATAGGCACGCATGCTTCTCGCAGCAAACTGTTGACATTTTGGTCAAATAATGAAATTAACTACGAGGATATTTTGTTGTCGAATGTAATTTTCGTTATAACGTATTTCTGTGTTGTAAGTTGATAGCCGGAGTTGGATAGTTTATACTAAAAAAATTAATTTGTTTTTTGTTGTTTTGTCTTTAAAAATTGTATACATTGTACATTGTACATTGTATACAGATTGATACATATTAGAGTAGATCTCCTCAATATGGGTCGGAAGTTTTTTGTACATAAGATGATATAACTTGACGTATATGAAAAATAGTGTCATAGAAAATTCTGGGGGGTTGAGTTGTGGCACGCTAAAGTTGAAAAGCGAACAGTGATAGAAACAAACACGAACAACACAAAAGGCCAGGACATTACGAGAAATAAAATAAAAGAACAAATAAGTAAGCACGGGTAGATAAATACTTAATTTTGGAACAGTGGTGAATGATACAGTGACACTTATTCGGGTAAACTGTGTACTGATTTTAATCATTCTTCAAATTATGCTTGATAGTGACGATGAGAACATTGTGTTTGTATCATCAGCAAGAGATCTTACGGATCTTCTCTATAAAGTTAAAAAAATAAAATATATGAGTATTTCAAAGCATAAACCTTCTGGAATAGCTGCACTCACTTCTTTTTCTTATTCGCAAAAGAGACTACTGAAAGTAAATATTTCCGGTGGTAAATTGCCATTTAGTCAAAGGCTATTTCCACGATCTATTTAGCATAATTGACGTTATGTATAAAAGCAAAATACAAAATGATTGTCACAAATTGGGTTAATGTAATTCATCAAAATTGTGAATGGAAGGGTACCAATCATTTTTATTTCAGTCTGTATTAGAAAAAAAAGGTTTAATTTATTTGGAAGATGAACTCAATAATGGTAACACTACATCTGTATTTCATAATGACAATCTTTGTCAAACGTATTATGCCGATTGAAAAGGCAATCTAAGTTATTGAAGACTTTGGAAAGGTGACTGACGCTAGATGAAATAAAAGAAACCGAAGTTCTTAGGATTTTCTTGATCATATTCCTTGGTCCTATTATCCAATCAAGACATCTTTGCTAAAAGTACGATAAAACAAAATTAAAGGCTGAATCAAAGATTTCAAAATATAATTATTTTGTATAGTAATTAAAAATAGCCATCTAAAACTAAAGATAGTCATCTAAAATGCTCAATTCCAAAGTTAGAACTGAATCGGATTTTCTGTTTTCATACAGTAAACACTTATGCACGGTATAACAGTGCCATAGGATACCGTGTATAACAAAAATTCCGGGTATGGAATTTTATAACAAAGTTGTGATTTTCTATATGAAGGACTTCGATTTGGACATAGTCCCCCCTTGATCAGGCTAGATTTTCCCCATTTAACAGTTCATGTCCCCTCCTCTCTCTCGTTGATGAAAATGTCACGTTCCCCCCTCTCCTCTTACAAAATTTTTCAGGTTTCCCCCCCATCAAATTCCTCCATTCTCCCCTGCGTAAATATGACCCTCCCTTATAACAGGCTTCAATAGAAGTAGGTTTTGGTTGTGGTAGCAAGGGGTCATCATTACTTTCAGAATGCGATACTCCCGTACAAATCGTACATTAATGCAATATATAAATCCCCTTGGAATGAGGAAAAAGAGGTGTTCTTATACAAAATTGGTCATATCTGGCTTTAATCTTCATGGGTCGATTTCTTTCTAATTGTTCAACACTGGAAGTATATTATGAAGTCTTGTCTTCCAGTTTTGTTCACTGAACCTTAAATGATCTTTAGAACATCTACACCCTTCCATAGGCCACGCATGCTTCTCGAAGCAAAACTGTTGGACATTTTGTCAAATAATTAAATTACCTACGAGGATATTTTGTTGTCGAATGTAATTTTCGTTAGACGATTCTGTGTTGTAAGTGTTGATAAAGCCGGCAGTTGATCGTTAATACTTATACTAAAAAAAACTTAATTTGTTTTTTGTGTGTTTATTTTTTGTTGTTTTGTCTTTAAAAATTGTATACATTGTCCTTGTACATTGGCATAAGATGATACATATTAGAGTAGATCGCCTCAATATGGGTTCGGAAGTTTTTTTGTACATAGATGATATACTTGACGTAATTAAAATAGTGTCATAGAAAAATTCTTGGGGTTTGAGGTTGTGCCGCTAAAGTGAAAAGCAACAGTGATATAACCAACACGAACACACAAGTACCAGACATTACGAGAATAAAATAAACGAACAAATAGTAAGCACTGGTAGTATATCACTTAATTTTTGGAAACATTGGTGAATGATACGTGACGCCTATTACTGGTAATACTGTTAATGATTTGAATCATGGGTCTTCAAATTATGCTTGATAGTGACGATAGAACATCTGTTTGTATCATCACAGAGCTTACGGATCTTCCTAATTAAAAAATAACAGTATTTTTTTTTTTTTTTTTTAATTTTTTAGTTTTTTTCATTCTTTTTCTTATTCCGCAAAAGAAGACTACTGAAGTAAATAGATTCGCGGTTGGTAAAATTGCCCCATTTAGTCAAAGGCTATTTCCACGAGCTATTTAGCATATTTACGTTGATGTAATAAAGCAAATACAAAATGATATCACAACTTGGGTTATGTAATTCATCAAAATTGTGAATGGAAGGGTACCAATCATTTTTATTTCAGTCTGTCTTAGCAGAAAAAAAAAAGTTTAAAATTTAGTTGGAAGGATGAACTCATAATGGTAACACGACAATCTGTATTTCATAATGACATCTTTGTCAAACGTATTAGTGCCGATTGAAAAGGCAATCTAAGTTATTGAAGACTTTGGAAAGGTGACTGACGCTAATGAAAGAAAAGAAAACCTGAAGGCTTAGTCATTTTCTGATCATATTCCTTGGTCCCCATTATCCAATCAAGACATCTTTGCTAAAAGTGCGAATAACACAATTAAGTCTGAATCAAGAGATTTCAAAATATAATTATTTTTGTATAGTAATTAAACGTGCCATCTGAAAACTAAGATAGTCATCTAAAATGCTCAATTCCAAATTTAGAACTGAATCGGATTTTCTGTTTTCATACAGTAACCACTTATGCACGGTATAACAGTGCAGAATACCGTGTATAACAAAAATTCCGTTTATCGGAATTTCATAACAAGTTGTGATTTTCTATATGAAGACTTCAATTTGGGCATAGTTATTTCAACACCATGATTTAGTAATGGACAGCCTGAATGTATATGCACAAGACAACGATTTGTTGAGTCCGCCCTCATCGGGAAATCTCTGAGTCAGCCTTTAACTGGTTATTGAAAAGATCGTAATCGAGCAGAGCAGAATATCATAAGGTCCTTTTAGGGAGTTTCGTTTCATGTCCGACACAATCGAATAGTTTTTGACCATTTAGTAGTTAGTATGGGACCCTCTCACAACGCAAGGTAGTTTAGTGTGTCAAATTGTGGTGTCCTTTTTCATAGGGGCCAATGTAAGTTTTGTACACAGGTCAAACTTTTAATTACTCAATCATTTTGAAATGTAGGTCATATTGTCCGTCTAGTCACAAGGATTCCAAAAATGTAAGTTTGTACCATCTCTGACAATTGGTTTGCGTTTTCTTGGGTAAATGGCGGAAAGTTCAAAAAAGGGTCAAACTCAATTTGTATAGGGGTCAACATTGAAAGTTACTCTGATTGTATTTTAAATGCTGCAAATTATTTGCCTGAGTAATGATACTCCCCAAAAGTATAGTTTTTGATTATGTTTAAAACGTTACATTACCGCGATAGGGGTCAAAGAAGGTCATGCCAATTGATTCATGTTGCCCCTGACGATTTTGTCACATAGCGTGATAACTACCATGGCAGATTCTACAAAACATTCCTTATTTTGACACATTAAGCTATGATGAACAATTTGTTTTCATTTTTTTTTACCAAAAATGGAGCAACTTCCTTCTGATTTGACCCCTGTACAATGAAATTGAAGACCCTTTTTTGCACTTTAAAGCCTTTTATACCAATAACTCTACACAACCAATGGTCATAGATGTACCAACTAACATTTTTGCAATCCTTATGACGAGACGGACATATATGGCACACTTTTCACACGATTTGAGTAATTTAAAAGTTTGACCCCTGTGTAAACTTAATTGGCCCCTATTGAATAGTGACACCACAATTTGACCACTAACTACCTTGCATTGATGTAGTAGGGTCCATACTAACTAGCCAAAGGGGTCAAAGCTGAGATGTAGTGGGAACTGAACGATGAGTTTGACCCAGTCCTGCTCCCGCTCTATAAGGTTACTTTTTCTGAAATCCTTGCTCGTCACAAATTAAGGTAATACCGTGGCGTTTGACTACACCAAAAGCAGAATCAATCAATAAAATGTTTCTTCTGATTTCCTATGGTATAAAAAAGCATATAAAATTAAAGAACGTTTAATACTTGGCAAATAATTATAATAAAGGTGTTTTAAAGTCCTTGGCATAGAAACTCAATTATGTGTCTAACATTACGGTGGATAAGTAGATTTTCTTATGATTCCGATTGGTATTTAAAACACCTTATGAATTTGTAGTTTAATAAGATTTGGAGGTCTTCACTATGGTCACACTTAATTTTCAAACAACTAAAAATGTTTTAAAATATTTAGAAAAAAATGTCACCTTTGGTAGGCAGAAATATCTTAATCTTTTGTACTTAAGTCGTACGGCACAAAATGTCCAAGCTTAACACATGAAATATTCATAATCAGCACTATGTGGCACAAATTGGATAATACTAAAAAAATAAAAAACCAATATTCTGTAAAGATTTAGAGTTGATTCTAGCACATTTATTGTAAAGGTATTCTCGTCAATGGATGTTTTGCTTCTTGCCAGATTATCGTACAAACTCGGAAGACATGGCTCTGCAAACTTTTTTTGATTTTGCAAAATAACGAACGTGGTTAATAGGCGAACAAACCAACGAGACCATAACAAAATCAATCTGTCGTGCCCCAACCAATATAAATCAACAAACAGATATGAAACCTAAATTGTTTAATGAATTGTTTGTGCAAAGAAATCAACTCGCTCTCGGACAGATTTTACAGCAAACACAACTGTGGGTATTTTTGAGAATGATAAATGGAACTGGGTGAAAAATGTAGGGGGAACGTTAAAGGAAATTGTCATGATTCTAAATATTTTGTGGAAATTTGGGTATGGATGAAAGCTTAAGTAACGTAGATTAATATAAATCAAAATACGAGTCGAAAAATGTCCCCACATTTTGTGAGTATTTGCCCTTTTAACTTTCCGCCCGCCCAATACTACTTACTACTTACTCGAAAACGATTCGACAAATCCACATCGCAGGCAATGGTGACGTCAAAGTGAAGATCGGACCATCCATATTTACCGTCGTGTGACCAGCATATCGCCGGTTGCCACTCTCCATATAATTAAACACGAAATGAACAAAATATTCATTCTGGTAACTTTTTATTTCAATTTTATTATTACTTTCATTAATCCAATCAATATCCAAGTGTCAGCACTAACAATTCGAGTCAAAAAGATGTTTGGTCATCACTTTTACGTCACGGATTTGGGCCGCGTTTGATCAATGAAGCCGTGGCGAAAAAATCCGCCCGTTTTCTTCGTATGTCCAAAACGCAAAAATTAAAGCCTCTATTTTGTTATTTTACAATCCATTGTAATTTTTTTTTCGGGAATTCGATGTATGTACATATATTTTAGTAATGTAAGTCAAATGAAGCTTGACAAAATCTTCACATATTTCTTGAAACTGAAATGTTGTTATGCGGTAAATGTCAAGTACATGTTGTTATGATGGCCGCTTACCTACCCGCTTTGCCCGCTCTGTGATGCAATTTGCCGTCACTACGCAAAAATGGCAGCATCTTGCCGGTGACCCGCGGCAAAGCGTCAAGACAATAAATCGATCCCCCTGCCGCTCGGGCTGGCCGCTTTTTCCCAAGCGGCCAAATGCATTGATTGGACTAGAATTCAACTTTGGAGCGGTCCGCTCGATGACGTATTCAAGCGATACGCCGCTTGACTATATAGCTCAATCCTGCAAGCGGCGTACACAAAGGCTTGACGCTGCCGGCACCGGCAGGCAATGCCAGCTAGTAATGCCTAAGATATCACAAATTTAACTTCTATAGAATAATGTCTTCCTGTAAAGAAAACACATTTAAATGGAATTTGACTGACAGAGTATCTGTCCTGATTGCAATGTTGGGAAGATTGCCTCTAATTTTGTAACTTGTAAAAAATTAGCATAAATTTATAAATGTTACAAAAAATCTACAAATATAAACGAAATTATTTCTAGATTTAAGTTTTGCACTCCATACTTTAGTTTAAACTTTGGAATCCAAAGCTCTTCGTATATAATACAATTAATGCATTTGTCTCTTCTGTAAATTTAGATGCTTTCCTTCTAAAATGTACCTATTTGTATACTGTTGTGTATAGACATGTGGAACTGTATTTGTGAAAATTTCATATACAATCTTGCAACTAAGGTTTGTCTAATCAAAATTGTATGAGAGTTCCAAAACATGGGTGCCTTTTTTTAAATGTGTTCTTGGATGAATTCTATGGGGGGCAAGGTTTACACGGTTTATACAGGGGGAAGATATAAAAGGGGCAAAAGTATACCATCATGTTCAAAGTACCTTTCGAGGATTACAGAAGGTATATTTTGCCCTACCTGAGTGGTTTTATAGTAAAGAGTTACAATTTAAAACGGTTCAAGGTCAACCTGGGGGGTAATTTTCAGTCGGCGGGTTTTTTTCTAAAAACGGTGCCAAATTGTTCGGTCTTACTGTCCATAAGCCCGAAAATATAAAGGGTCGCGTGGTCAATGACTTTTGATAATATTAAGAGGAAATATGGCCGTGGTCTACAGGGTCTATGGAAGTACACAACCCAGTCAAATCCTAAAATCTCACTTGAAAGGTGAAACACAGAATCTATATACATTGTCTTAATTGTAGGACCCAATGAACGATTTAAAAAAAAACCAGTTTCAAACAAATCGGACCTCTATAGCGTAATGAACCTTAACTTCTTAGTTTAGCTCTTGTCCTAAAACAATAGGTCGTAAATATGGCAACTATACCTTTTGAGAAACCATTGTGAGCAGCCGAACAGACTGTTATAAATTTTAAAACAATTAAACCTTTTATTGTTTACCCCTGTACAAATTCGGCCACCCTATAAAACACCCCAAAACACACTTTTTTAAAATGACACCCATGAATTTCATATTCTCCATGAAAATTCTGTATTGGAAAACTTTGTGTAAATTGTCTATGAAAAAAACTAACCAACTCCATAAATTTCCCCATGTACTATAATCACTTTCAAAACTTCACTATTTTTAAATAACCTGAAGGTGGGGTGACCGATCGCCAACCCATCGCCCACTTTTGGTCCATCACAAATTGATATTTTGGGTATCAGAAGAATGTTCGTATTTTTCTGTCATTAACCCCAGTTAAATTTAACCGCTTTTCTTTAGTGTACTGAATGTAGATAAGCATGCTATTTCAAACTCACATGGAATTGCGCTGTATATGCATGCCTTATTTAAGAAAGGGAGTTAAAAATTAAATTTCATTAATGGATAATTGGATAATAGACTCAACAAAGACGAGATTATTATGGTGATTGAGCCATAAAACAAAATTAAACATCTCTCTGAAGAGAAATATTGTAACAGTATAGGTGATATTAATAACAATATAAAGATGTTTTGTTAGAGTATATTATCTGTGAATTCTCAAAAACTAATATGCTGGTACGACTCATGATTAACTAAGATATGCTAATCAAACTAATAACTATTCCTCATCCATGGGTATTACTGTTTGATCATTTAATACTCATGTAATAACGGAAAATGTATGAGAATCCTCTTGATATGGTGTTTCCACACAAGGTATCCTGTCTTTGCAATACTAATATAAATATGCATCCACCGGCCACAAATGCCTTGCATCCTTGGACTTCTTAGAGGGAAAGAGGAGGAATGTTCTAAACTGATACAGCAGCCAAAATCGCACTCAGATCGAGCTATGTAATCTGGACGCAGAAGCTCAAAGGCATTCAGCTCAGACAGATGGAGCTACTGGCAACTCCCAAATATGCCTGATGCAAGTGGGATGGTTGAGCTCTCACAAAACCAGGTTTAAACCAACCAAGAAACCCACCAAAGTCTGATCCAAAGTCCCAGAGACCTCCGAACACTAATCTAGACAAAGAGATACTGCATAAGTGAATTGTTTTTCAACTAAGTACCTTCAGAGAGAGAGATTATAGCATGAATTTTTACCTTAAAAACCATAAAATTAGGCTCCGAAGGTGAAAATGCCTGGTTTATCTCTAACCAATGATTTTGGAATGCTCTTTCAATCATATTCGTCAAACTATTGCCTCAGTAGCTTTCATATCTTTACGAGTGTTTGTTTCTTGAATATTTACTGAGTCATCATTAGTCCCTATTAATTTTTGGCAGTGTTTTCTGATTTTTATACATATATACTTTTTTCACGCTGCTGCAAAGTCTTTTACTTTAAAGCAATAACAGCTAATTTTTTGGAGAGCGCCCCCAATTTTACAATATTTTAAGATTTTTGCACAGTTGCAGTGGAAATTGACAAGCAAACTGATCTGTGAATGGTAGAGCTCTAATTCTCTATGTGTCTCAAAAGAAGGAATTTTGTAATTAGATTAATTTTAATTATTCTAATTACAAAGTTCCTTCTTTTGGTCAGCCGCCTATTGCCGATATTAAAATATATAGCGGAGCTCCAGCTAATAATTCAACGGCTGTGAAAAAATACTTCCAATATGAAATAGCCGGAGAAAACTGCGCCATGTACGTGTCTACGCTCTTGCATAGTTGTTCCGTCGGTTCAGGGAAAAATTAAGTTACATGTCATTTTTGTGAGGTGCTACTATTTCATCATGAAAGACGTTTCCACCTCCGACGTTAAATTAAAATCGGGATCCCGATTCTAATTACACAATCGTTTCTTTTATGACAAATGCATATTTGAGCATTCGCAGATATAGTTTACTAGACAATTAACCGGACGCAAACTGTTTGTCAAAAATCTTTACTCAATTTAAAATTTTCGTGGCGCTTCTTCAAGAACAAATGTGCCATTATCGTTATGAATTGTTTTTTTGTTTTGGGATATTTAGGTAATGTTAATCCTGGACCTCTGGGAGACAAACCTTTTTTTGTCTAAGAGTATCCAGAATAAAGAGAGAATTCTTCTGGAATTCTGTGAGTCCGCCTTTAAAGAGACAACGGGACATTCCCAGAAAGCTACGCCCCCGGTTTCTTTCTTGGGGGCGGGTCGAACCTTTTTTCATATTATAATGCTCATCAGCATTTTTGTTCGGTGAGCACTGTTGGACGATAAGCCTCAACAGGTTTCTACGCTGGATTTCGGCCTACCCTTCAACGCTGGCCTAGTGCGGGTTGGAAGGGACCCTGATACCTAGAGTAATGTGTGCAGGTAACAGACCCGGGATGGTCCCCTCATCTGTTCGATAAGGTCTGCAAACTTTTACTTGTTAGGAATTACTCCCCTGAACACGGGACCAACAGCTGTACTGACTCTCCGAAACATGAGGCGCCGGACACCATTGCATACACCTGCACATTTTACGCAATGGGTGGGGAGCGAGGAGAAATTCCACAACCAACTGCTGCGCAATATGCAATTTCCGACCTTATAGGAACTATTTGAGTAGACAAAGAAACCCGACTCTCGCGGGGCTAGAACCAGGGCCGCTCGGTCGAACTTATACTCTGCCGACGTTTCAGCGCCTTAGACCGCTCGGCCACCTAGCCCTCGCCATCACGCCTTAAAAGATTCATGTCGTAATCCAAACCTTCGTTCCCCTGACCTACCTAAAAAAATGAGATTTTCATTCCTCTTAACGTTAATAGCCTTAGTAATCTTCCGTGAAAATTCGGTCGTATATGTAAGAAATCCTCAATTTTTATTTTCTGTCAGTAAACGGACAGTAAAACATTAAAACCACAGTGACTATGGGACCGTGGGAAAAATCAAGCCGATTGCTCATGACACCAAAACCGCAAGATTGGGATCAACTTTCTGAAAAGCTTTTCTCAGGGATTACTAGTGAACAATTAATAAACAGACGGTGTGAAATCCGACAATGCACTTTAAAGCAATAAACAGCATATTTTTTGAAGAGCGCCCAATGGTTTCCAAAAACTTTTGAGATTTTTATCACGGTTGTCTTGGTAACTGGATAGTAAACCATACTGTGAATGGTTAAGATAGAAAATGTCTGTGTCTGACAAACGAGGAGTTTTGTAAGTTAGAATAATTTAATAATTGAGATCCCGATAATAATTCATGGCTGCTGGAACGGCCTCCATTGAAATGGGCCGTGAATAGGCCATGCACGGTCATATGCTCATCATTAGTTGTTTGTATGTGGTCAAGCAAGTCAAATTAGATGGTAATTTTCTTGATGGTGGCATTATTTAATCATGAACGGGACATAAAGTTAGCATGCAGCTCTGCCGGTTAAGTACAATCAGGGATCCCAATTATAATAACAAACTCGCTTATTTTACAAATAAATACGCATTTTTTAGCATTCTAGTTCGAAGTATAGTTTCCTAGACAATAAACATAACTGTGCTAAAATATCAAAATTTTGAAAATTGGGGGCGTGCTATTCAAAAATGTGCTGTTATTGTTGAAGTAAATAAGTCCGAAAAAAAGTTCTTATGTAATAAAAGAGATGATTTTTTTCTGTCGTGCCCGACAGAAAATGCTAAGTGTGCTTCTATAGCGCCGTGCCGTGTAATTAGATATCAGACTGGCTAGAAGGGGCTATAGTGATCTGAAGGCATGGTCCTGTTAAGATAGGGTATTTTACATCAAGAAGTGTGCTTTACGGCGTGTTAAACCAATGACGACGTTTAAAAATTGGAATTCTTGGCTGCCCCGCCAATTTTTTTCCAAGAAAAATATCACCTGACAAATTACTGGTTCATTTGCAAATGAGACGGAGCTTATCGCGCAAGGTGCGACATCGTAATTTCTTGTATGAAATAAAAAACCACATGGCATTGGATGTGTAGTTGCGTCAGCGCGGCCACCGGGGGTCTGCAACGTATGCCGTGTCCGTTTTTGAAATCACGACCTATATACAGTGAAATACGCGCTGTTAATTTTCAGCCAATTGCGACCTCTAAAGAAAACCACAATTTCTTCGGGATTTTAACTATAATAAGTTTTTAAAGCAAGATCGAGAGATCATGGGGGGGCAAGAGGAGACAAAACAGGTTTTCAAAAAAATTGAGAGTTTAAAAGGTGGAATTGGTAAATGGATAGTAAACTATTAATCGGTGAAGGTAAGATCGAAAATGTCTGTGTGTCACAAACGAAGGAATTTGGTAATTAAAAATTATTATCGTGGATCCCGACAATAATTCAACGGCTGCTGGAAACGAGCCTTCCAATGTGAAATTAGCCGGGAAATAGCGCCAGATACGTATCTACGATCATCCATAATTAGTTGTTTTATTGGTAAGGCAAAGACAAGTTTAGAGGTTATCTTCTCGAGGTGGCACGTATTTCATCATGGACGGAACTAAACGTAGCATTTCCAGACCGCTGTTAAGTCCAATCTAGGATCCCAAATTCTAGTTACAAAATCGCTATTTTATGTAAATACGCTTTCTTAGCATTCTCGTTCGCAGGTATAGTTTCCTAGACAATTACCAACGTAACTGTGCCAAAATATCAACTTTCAAAAAATGGGGCGCTCTTAAAAAAATGTGCCATTATTGCTTTAATACAAATACATCAATTATAAAAAAAGAAAAATTAAAAAAAAAAACATTAATGACTTTAAGGTGTCAACAAATTAAAGCAACCAAAGACACTAAGTCATGTATAAACCATGCATGTGGACAAATAGACTCCAGATATACTACCAAAAATCCAGATCTGTCCGTCAGTTTTGGGTCCACTTCTTTCATGGACGTACATTAATGATCGCCCTCAACTGCATTGAATGAAATTTACACTATGCAGAAAACTTGTAGATACTACTGTATTAAGTTTAAAGTTTTACATTTAGGCATTTATAGTGTAGGGGTATTTTTGGAATTTCACTGTTTAATTGATCTTTCTGTTGTGTAATGATGTATAAGTGTAACCAAGCTTACTTTTCAAATGTATAACTACATTTCTATAGCCTTCATTTCAATGTTGTTTAACGTTATCACTTTCTTAATGTATAAATCTTGTAAGTGTTTTTAATCTGTACCAATCAATTTGAACTTGTATTTGAACTTGTACCCAGAAGAAGAAGAAATAACACAAAAAGACACGCATTTCTTTGACTTGTTGATGTTAAACAAAACGCTTTGTGTCCATAGTTATATAAATATAAACAAGGCGTATGGTTACAGTAAGTTAAAATGTTGAAAGATTCCACGAAACCAAATAATCCAGGGCAAAGACCCATAGACCTACCATAGGACCTACACGAGGAGTCTGCAAGAAATCTGTTGCTGGTTCTAGGCAATCATTAACATGCGATTACAAACTTTGATGATGCAAATTTGTCATTGGCATTTGAGCAATGCAGGAACACACAGCTCTAATAACGCTTTAAGACACAAAAACTTATTGACAGGAATTTCCAATATTGAACTCTCAGAGCATTCAAATACGTAAAAGAAGAGGAATGCATATGACCCTAACTATCCTGAAATGGTGATTCTTGATGACCTTTGAGCACAAAGTCATCAAACACTCCGATAACCTCCCACCCAAGGTTAAGATCAACTATGATGATTTCAAGTTTTTTCCCGGTAAAAGCTCTCTGGCAGTCTGGCAGTGTGTGACGGTGAATAAGTTGGCTGGGCTGGTTCGAGAGTGCATGTCTCAGAATAAACATACTTTGCGAGTAGCTCGTCTGATCACTACTGCTGGAAGCATACTCTTCAGGTCTGACGGATATAAGCTAGTGTGCATCTCGTTGGTAATAGGCAGTAACAGAACATGGTATATATGGTGTAAGAGTGGATGTTCAGTCTAATCTGGAATGCTGTTCATTTATCCTGCTATTTTTCACCACTGGTTCAGCTTTCGCCGGATAGGTAGAGAAAATATCTGCGTGCAGAGGGGTTCTCCACACTATCTCCCAGAATGTCATGTAGATAGAAAACAGCAGTGGTCCTAAAAATAAACCCCTGAGAAACGACGAGTCAATGATAAAACAGATGAAGACTACCCAGATAAAAACAACTTTGGTACTAATGGTTGGAACTTGGAAAGGTAGCTTGCAATCCAGGTCAGTAGCTTCCAGGCGACTCCTACTTTTAGTTGGACGAGAAATTATGCCGTACTTTGTCCAATGCACCACTTGGTGTGCTGGGTAATAAGACACACTTCCAGCCGCTATACAGAGCATGGGACCGTTGCTGAGAGGGATGTAAGGAGGTCTAAATCCAAAATGCCTGTCTGAGAAAAGATGGTGCTGCAACAGGTACGCCTGAGGCACGTTACAGTTGGCTTGAGAAGATTCAGTTCAAATAGACGATGAGGATTATTATATTCGGCGAAACGGATATACTCAGGCTCAGTGCACCCATTGGTTTTATCATGTTTAGGCATCGTCAGAGTATAAATGTATGAATGGAATAAGCATTTATCAAATGGGTTTTGCACTGAGCCTGTTTCGTTTCGTAGGAATATAATAAGCCACGGTTGAGAGACCTGCGACATCAACAGAATACTTTTCAAGCCGAGGCTGGGAACCTTATCAGGAGCATGCAGCCCGAGTCGCAGAAGAAAGGTGGTCCACTTAGGCCATGGTACATAATACAATTTTGGCTTTTATTAATTTTCGGGCTCCAGCGCTGGGGAGACTTATTTCCTTCACTAAAATTAAAACAAATTATCTTAACCACGAAAAGCTGTGTCCCCAGACATGAAAAGAGTGACATTATTTAGAAAAATGAATAAAATGTCAACTCAATTCACTTCCAGAATATCAGTACAAGGATAGACAAAGAAACCTTCAACATGCTCAAGCGAACATGGAGCTAATGATATTCAATAATCGGTACGGAACACACTTCACATTCTGTTACATCTGGTCTATTGTCAATGTGCACGAGGTTGAATAGACTTCGAATGATCTGTCCTTGCTGCATTGGCAAGTTCTTTCTCGTTCGCGATAAAAGAAATCCTTGAGATTCTACTGTGTGTTCAATTAACTTTGACCATATGTTAATAATTTTTCGAAAAGAACATGTAAAGGGAACAAATTCATGAAAGAAAGTCCATGGCAAGGACTGACCTAATTTGTGCATAAACCTAGATCCCAATGGTTATTGTCTTTAAAACCCTATTTCATCAATTTACCAAGAAAGGCAATGTATTCAGCGGACCTACATTTTTAAAAACTCATGAGCGAGGTGAGTATGTTGCCTTTAAGTTATGAAACAGAACTAGAGCTCAATTTTATGCGAAGTCATAACAACTGATATAGCTTAAAATCTTGTCCAACAGTGTAGGCAGTAAACCAATGGACTGCATACCCTGGTGAGACGAGATTGAAAGTGTTTTAGCTTGAGCGTTGAATATCATTAACTCTATTGTTGGCTTGAGTATACGTGTAATATTGGTCACTGACATTCTGGGAGTAAAATGAGTGACATTTTATTCATTTACTAAATAATGTGTGCTTTTCTTTGGGGATACAGCTTTCCTGGTTTACTTAATTATTTTTTAATTTTTTAGTGAGGAAGAAACTAAGTGATCCCCAGCGCTGCAGCACGAAAAGATCGTTAAATCTAGAACGTATCATGGCCTAACTCATCCCCAATAGCGGATTGGGCGTAGCACCTAGCCTCTTTCTGTTGTAGCTGAAGTAATCGAGGTAGAACTGGATGTGTAGATCGTAAACCAATGGGTACATAAGCCCGCTCGTTTCGACAGAGGAATGTACAAACTCAAAACTGCCATATAATGCTTTACCGTCGTTGATTTCTGCAAGTATATTGTAGAAAGCAATGGTAAAGTCCCTGCAGTGCACTTATTTTAACCCCTTACGAGAATTTTAAAAAGAACCCAATTGACCTTAAAATATAATTGTCAATATTTTATTCCTCTGTATTATAGCCATTACACATATTTCCATACCTGTTGGTCCCGTAGATAAGCTCACAAAAACACCTTTCGTTTGCCCGTCCAGCGTTTTATGTTGTTGTTGTTTATTTGTGTGTGATTAGTATAGTGGGGATTAACCCAAAGGATTGATCAAATCCTATAAACGTAACTAGTTTCTCGGAGGATCAACGATGTCAATAGAAACGGTTTCCCAATTCCACCGAACCTAGTTTATTGTTAATTTTGGAAATATAGTTTTCAATTTGTTTAGCAACATGCCGGTTAATATTTGACATACATAATGGCCCAGCGCAGGTCCATAGCTTGGATATGACCTTGCACAGAATTCTGCACAAAATGTTCTGATGGATATCTGGGAATCATTGACCTGCTGATTCAAAATCCCCGTGATGTAACTTGGTAATCCTTGA
>JAMKCH010021139.1:0-22046 GCA_023653785.1 Ophioderma brevispina
TGATATCATCGGAAGCATGTTTCATATTGTCATTTGCTCTGGAAATATATAATTCCAATCGGTTAAGTATAGGCAGAGCTGAGGCTTTTGAATCAAGTAGCAGCTTTCTCCCTATCAGGATTCCCATTTGGAACCTGTTGAATGCCCGGCGGCCAAACTAAGCAAATGACTCCCCAAAATATGATAAGGGTATGTCATTGTTTAAGTCAAAAAAAATAGTGATATCTTAAAGTTGTAAAAGCCAGTGATAAATGGTAAGTTTTAGTTTTAACACTTTTTTTCGAGATGTGGCATATTTGGTTTACAAAAAAGAACTACTTTAAACCTCAAATGTTCCCAAGACTTGAAAAAACCTGCTCATTGAGAATTACCGGATAGACTACTCCATTGATGTTCCGGCGAAAAGAGAGGGCCAATTAAACCCGCCGGTTTCTGTTTCCAATTCCTAATCATAATCAAGTGAATTTCGTATTTAAACCACTCATTAAAATGGACCAATTGTGTTTAAATGCACGCAAAGTGCGCGAAAATTTGGACCTTTACCGCTTAGAGGAGCGCAGCAGAAACGGCGTCTGGGAGGCTTAGTCCCCCTTCCCTATAGCTTGCCACTGTTACTATCGTTCTTTGCCATATCGTTCTTTGTCCCTTTAATAATAATATGAAGAGAAAAAACGATTATGTTTGCAGAGTGTGAAGTGTTAACCGCTTCCTGTTGTCTCTCTTTATTAAAATTGTTTCATGTATTATGTTGATTCAATGTTGTTTAATATTGCGCGATTTTGAAGTATTAGCATGTAATTTCCTATTTCTTGTTTATCCATACATTAAGGAGATGAAAACACTATTTTGAAGCTGTTTCGAGACCAAGGGAAGAACAAACACAATGGTATACACGTATATACGACTGGAAAAAAATATCTGTTTAAACCCCCTAAAGTTCAACCATGCATCTTTCATTCAGTATGATTGAGTTACTACTAATAATAATAATGATAAGAAATTTATGTATAAAAATAAAATTTTTAAAGGTGAGTGTTCTGATCATCTTGGGACCCTGATTACCCGGAAAGTGTATCGATTTTGATAATCAGATGAAAGGCCGGATTTTTCTCATTGTCGTTCCTGAAATTTGAGCCCTCAAATTCCATTTAATTCTCAAGATCATAAACAAACAAAAAAAAACACCGTTTAGTGGTTAACCATCAATCTTAGTACAGTAATGAATAAGGAGTTGGCACCATGCTTATTGCGTCTACCATAAAAACCGCAAGTTGTTTCCCACGTATGATGTGGTGTGTGTGAAGTGCCAGGCTCCTAAGATCAAGTAGAGAACCACAATACAAGTTAATCGGAACAAGCACCTTGAATTGTAATAATTAAAAAAAAAAAACATGATACAAAAAAATATTGTGTAATTCAGGAAAGAAAAAAATGGGGGACCTTTACGTTGCCCCCACGATTGCAGTGACTTTTCTTTGATATTATGGGTCATTCAGATATGATTGCGTCCTTATAAGAATAATAATGATAAAATTTTAATTGGATTAATAATTTTATTAGTTAATAATTAAAAAAAACATGATACAAAAAATATATGGTAATTAAGGAAGAAAAAATGGGCTTACGTGCCCCGGATTGCAGTGAATTTTTTTTAACTATTATTGTTATGATTATAGCGTTATATATCTTCTAAGTAACCAGAGTCAGAAAGGCTTTCTATATATGTGGACAAGCTTTTTAAGTTTTTGTCTCGGATGGCTTGCTAAATGCATCATAACCTATTATATTAAGTTTGATCTTGATTTGAAGGGTTAATTGAAATATTTCCAAAATGATGAGAAACTTTATTGTTCAATAATTGGATACCAAATTTGCTTACGTTTTCTCATTGTTCGTGGTCGTTTCGCAAAGAATGTTGCTGTAGGATCACGAATGAAAAATACAGTATGTTGAACATTTATGGAAGTTTAAGTAATACATATTAAGACTTAGTGAGCTCGTTCGACGTTAGGTGGTTTATACGGCTTTTTTTTTTTGGGTTACACGTCTGTGATCACCTTATTATATAACCCTCCCACACTCACTCATACAAACAAATAAACATAGGCTCAGTGGCGTAGCCAGAGGGGGGGGGGGGCAGGGGGGCGCTGCCCCCCCCCCCCCCTGGGAATCTTGCCCCCCTCTTGCGATGCGATATGTTGGCAAGCACCTTTCATAACAAAAACGCACTTCTAACAAAATTAAAGTGATGAGTTCAAAGATGTTCCATTTGAGGACGTTACTCCCCACGAAGTTGTTAAGAGCTGCGTTAAGCTCTTTTGAAAACAAAAAAGAGACAGCTTCGACGCACCTTGGTAACAAAATCTATTTTGACGAAATCTTCAAAGATGTCCATTAAAGAACACTCGCCACACAATCAACTCGCCAATACCAACTAGTCCATAGCAAATCGCCCATACTAATTCATTCCAGTATTGCTCATCCATATCAACTCTGTTCCATACCAAACGCCTTCCCATTAACAAATCGCCCCAATGTTACTCACCCATATCGACTCGCCCATTATCAACTGCACCAATTATTAATTCCCCCATATCAACTCTTCCAATATCACCTAGCCCGGATACCAAAAACTATGCCAAGTATTACTTCGCCAATTACGAAAATGGCCGCGTTATGAAATCGTCCCATGCTTTTAACTAGCCCTATTATTAACTCGCCCAGATTAAATCGACACAATTTTAACTTGCCCCATATCAAATTTGAGGCCTATATCAAATCGCCGATACCAGCTGTCCAAGTATTAACACGCCCATATCGAATCGCCTATTGCCAATTCGCCTTATTAACAACGTTCTTCATAATCAACTCGCTCTGTAATTACACTTTCCACAGGCAACTCACCCCAGACCATTTGGCCCCAAATAATCAACTTCCCCACCTTCATTCAGCCACTATATCATTTCAAATATTTCAAAATATCTTCAAGACGATTATAACTTCACAACCCACTTTGTTACGAAATAGTTAAGGTTTATTAAGCTACTACTGCTGTTCTATGCGCGAAGTACAAGACAACACACTGTAACAAAAGCGAGAGGAAGTATAAAAATATATGAATCTTGATAAAACACTTAGAAACTTAGAATTTTGATTTAGAACTATGTTCGTCCTACCTTGATTCAGTCCACTTAACTTATCTACCCATGACCATATACTTCAGCAACACGCTTTGTAACAAAAATGTTACCAATGTGCATTAAATCTTTTTAAAGGGCAACTTCAACGACTATGTAACAAATGTTGACAAAGGCGGTAATTAAGCTGCTGCTGCTGCTTATATGGCAGTATGAGAATGATAACGTCAAAACACTGTACGAAGACATGACCATTGGTTCCATTAATAACTCACTCCATTTCAACTTTCCCCCATATCCAAATCACCCAATCATAGTTCGGCGCACTTTACTTAAACTACAAAACACAAAATAACTTCCAGTAAAACGAATACCTGTAGCAACTCATGTGTAACAAAAGTTTACAAAGTGCCGCTAAAGTTTTAAAAAGAGAGAATTGTACAAAGTGGATTAAGTTGCTGCTGCTATATATGGAAGGAAGCGATAACTTCCACACACTAACACAAATGAGAAGTATTTAAAAAAATCTTGTCAATTACTAATTTGTAGGATTATGTTACATGTAATTTAACATATTAGTTCTACAAGGAACTCGATATGATGAATATAAAATATTATGGCACCAATGGGTTACTATTTTTTTTACTTTCCTATTTTTACGATTGGTTATTTACTTTATGTCACTAGGTCTATAGGTATATGCATTTAGTTTTCCCTGAACGTTATCCTTGTTTGCGCTTTATTCGTCAAAGGATATGAATATTAATTTATGCAAAATTAAAGAAAATCCACTAGAATACAAAGGATATGAATATTAATTAATTCTAAAAAGTAATAAGAGCGAGGGAGTTTATGGCGCAAGTTGATATGAGCCAAGTCAAAATGGGAAGAATTAATCTGGGGTGGTGATTGCTATGGCGAATTGGTATTGGGCGAGTTGATATGAGTCGAGTTAGTGTTCTTTAACGTAGAGCTTGAAAGTTTCATCAAATTGATTTTGTTACAACGTGCGTTCCGAAGCTGTCCCTTTTTGTTCTGTCAGAGAGAAGCTTAACGCCGTTCGTAACATTTTTACGTGGGGGAGAATTGTTCTTAAATGGAAGATCTTTGAAAATTTCATCATTTTTAATTTTGTTACAAAGTGATTCGAAATTGTGCCTTTTTTGTTCTGTCACAAAGTGTTAACGCAGTTCATAACAATTTGTTACAAAGTGCGTTTTGGTTTGAAGTGCGTGCCAACACGATATGCATAACCGCACAGGGGACAACAGGAAACAGGTTGCAGATGTAACTGCGCCAATTCGGTTAGGATAGGACAAGCATACAAAAAACTTTTTTCTGTCTAGTGCAAGGAAATTAAATATAACTGGTTGACTAAAAAATAACTTGCAACGAAACTTTTGGGCGTTGTTTATACTTAGCAAATGATGAGAGAATAACATACAAAAGCGAGAAGTGATAAGTAGCGGGGAACATGATTTGCAGGGGGCAAAAAGGTTTGTACAGGGGCGAATATATAAATTAGGTATAATGGTGCTGAAATATATACCAACATTTTGTCCATATCCCAAGGATTAAAAAAATGTATAGTTGCCCTATCTGAGGGTTATAGGACATTATAAGACAATAAGGGTCAAGGTCATTCTGGGGTAATATTTAAGAATAGAATGGCTCCGATTCTTTCCAAAATGGTCCAGGTTCTTCTACAGGCCCAAAGGACCAGGAAATATAATACTTGCACATTTCACCGTGTGGTCACGTAATATAGAGGTCAAATGGTCTCTACATATCCTTGGGGTCTCAATAAGTACCATCTAATTTACAATACTAAAATGTAAACTGCAGAGCCAAATATGCATTTTTGGTTATAGGGATATGACCAGACAAAACAATTTCAGACTAGTTTCGTCGAAAATCGGATCACTATGAAAAAGAATGATATCAGGATGACCTTGAACCATTATGAGCTATTCCTGAAACTGATGACCGTAGATATGGCCAAACTATACCTTTTTTAATCACCTATGATCAAATGAATACGTTGAAACCGGTTCCAAAAACAATCTAGAGCGGGTTTACTTTTGCGCCTGTACAAAACCTGCATCATTTTTTACATGTTCCCCATTGTTGATTGTTCTAAAATTTGACACATATTCTGTGATAATTTAGAATATGATAACACAAAATTGTTCTGTTGCAATTTTTTATTTGAGGTCAAAAAAAACAATTTCTGGCATGGTAGGTAAGTCGGCTGGATGAGGCTGTGACCTCGTGAAATGAAAGCACCTTTAAAATATTAGCTATACCAATTAAACATCTGTGATCAGTATAAACGTATCTGTTCAAAGTTTTATGTTTTCATTTCAACAATGCATATCTAAGCCAATACAGCTGTATAGTGCACGTAACGGGACTGTATTGTTGAAATGGAAAAACTTTCACTTTTGAATGTCACTCTATGGGTGGGGATAGCAGGTTGCCCAATGATTGTGATTATGTATCAATTACCGCCAATGTTGGTAACATTGAATAAATAGTTTCTCTATTCCAGTGGAATTGTCTTATAATTACTGTCATCAGAATGTAATGTCGAAAAAGTTATTCCAATTGTCTATTGTTGTCCAGACAAGGTTAGACAATTGTCTTACAGCCATAGATTTTAAGGGTTCATTAATGGCCATCCATTAATTTTCTACCAGTGCCTGCATGCCGCAGCCTCTAGTCCTTTGTCTAGTCTATTCATTGACACAATTCATCCAACAGACACTGTTGAAATTCATCAATTGTTTTAGGCGGCGAATCGTGGTAAGTATATAAAGGTAACGTATACGTGGCCAGCGGGGGTGGCCCGAGAAGAAAGAGTGCCCCCTCGGGGAAAAAAAAAAAAAAACAACTTAGGGAACCGGGGGAAGGAAAAAGAAACGGACTATTCATCCTAAATTAGCACATGCACACGTTTGACTGCACGGAACATTATTTCCTCTACGGGGACCCCCGAGGCAGGCGATGCACCCAAGGCCTTGATATTAAACGGAAGTGCTTCCTGAAGGAGAGTAAATATAGAATACATTTTGGTTTTCTTACTCCCTTACCAAATGACCTTGAAATCCTGTTCCACGTGCATTTGAGTGCCCACGGATGGTTTACTCGTACGTCACGCACAGTCTGTAGTCATTGTGTACGATTGCAAAATCTTTTATATTCGTGTTGTACTGAGGTCGTATGCCGGGATTTCTGTGGTCGTTCCTTATTTGGCATGATTAAATTTAATAGTGCAGCTGCACAAAGGGAGATGAGTGAAGGTGTACACGAACATTATATTCCTGTCACGTAAAAATCTCTTACGTCACCAAAGCCTAGGACACACAGACGAAATAACAACAGCAACAATAGTAATTACTTCCTAGTGGATTTTTTTTTGTGGGAAGAGCATGGATAGTGGTAAGGGTGACTTGCCTGTGGAGGACGATATAAGGACATCGCCGGATAGAAATGAAGGAGGGGCCCCTCTATAATCCATTATATTTTTCATACTAAAATTTTGACTTGGGTGTTTTACAAGTACTTTTATATGTATGCAAGGGTTTTATATCACCAAAAACACTTGTATCAAGAAAAAATTAGAAAAGTTCTGAGAAAACTTCAGGGGTATACTCTCTGGAAAAAGCAAAGCTTAGAGCATGCCTCCGTTACAATTACCAGTTATGATCTTCTTAAATGAAGAAACAGGGGAATGTGCATCGCTGCCCTTGTTCTAGAGCTTGTTAAATGATTGCCTGAGATAGACATTTTGTCCTTCATAAGCTACAAGAGGCTACATGAGCAGCAACAAAACCCAAATACCGATGTAGTGCAATGAGTCCAGACTATGGATTACATAATTCGTCTTCATGCCACCAAGCAAAACTCTTCATCAACACAATGACCCGCATATTTATGCGCCCATGACACAGCGCTTTTATATCCATGAACAACGGTTAAACCACATCACTATTAAAATCCCAATTAACGTGGCCACAGTTTAATAGCTTTCATTCAACAGTATATTGAGCAAATACACTCCATGCGTTGAGTATTATTTATGATACACAGAAGCTGCTGGTCAGCAGTTATTCACATTGTCCACAAGCAAGAACTGAGCCCTTGGTAGATTTAGCATGGCGATACCTCGTTAGTGGGGTATGGCATGTATATATACTGGGTGTGTTGTTTTTGGCAATTCCATTTAGTGTTCAGGCCCCCAAAAAAAAAAAATTCAAAAATGGGGGTCTTTCCCCCAAGAACCAGAAATGCCACTTAACATTATTATGTTGCTATATTAATATAACACAATCCTTGCAAAGCGGGCATTTTGGTTCTTGGGGGGAAAGGGTTCAAATTGGAATTTTCCATTACCCCCACTCCCTTTGATAGGCGTATTAAATTTTAAACTAACAAAGGGACCTTTGAGAAGTTATGTGAATGTGAAGTTGAATTTTTTGAAAACTCCGAAAAGGTTAAACTTTGAGACGTCGCTTATCTTTATAGTGGGGAATGTTTCAAATTCATCCGTTCTCATGAAAAAACTTAGAGGGCGTCCTTCATCTTATCCGGCGATGTCCTTTCGGGTCGAATCCCGGTGTGGACCACTTGCTGGGATTTATTCGAGGTATTCAAATTGGCTTGGATCGGTATATTACCAGATATGATTAACAATCAGAATACAGTCTACCCCATGGTTCATTGGAATCGGCAAATGATCATTGGAAAGCATCCCCGTCCTCCAGAGGGGACGTTTAAGCCGTGTCGGTCCCCATGTACAGATAGTCACAACTGCAAATGTTTTTTTTTACATCGTAGACAGTGTTTCAAATAAGAGTAGGGTGAAAAACTCCTGACTGTTTCCCAATCCGCCCCAGACTCAAATTAGCGGGTCATGTTTAGGAGCATCATATATGAGCGGCCCTGATCAGCTTACATAGCTCACACATTCCGACACCTAAAGCCATTACCAATGAAGTGAACGAACTTAGTAGGCCCTACAGGGAAAATTATTTCCAAAAATATCACGTGGCCCTTAAAGGAAGTAGGATCCCTGTTGGTATATGTGGCCAATTCTGTATTCAATAGGCATGTCTCGAAGACCCTACTGTCTGTCTTGCTATCTATGTTATACACCGTTTTTGACGTCTTACGTCCTCAAAAGGGCAGGGGCCGCACGTACAAAAACTGTGTGGAAAATTTCGCCGAACAGACCGGCTTATGATTAATATAGCCTATGACAGAGGGCTGACTCATTATTAAATGACGTTACGTGACGTCAGCCATATTGAGAAGAAAACGGCAAGTTGTGTGATTAATTGGAAATTTGTTTTGACAATGAGTAGAAGCTGCAAGAATGTCCCCACATGTGCAAACGTATATAGCTCAGGTGGTTTTGTATGCCAATCTATGTCCAGAGCCTAAACTCTTCAGGACATATACTCATTGAAGGTCCAGGAACAATATTTGGTTGGTAAAATATTCCCAATGACGCCGAAAATGCAGGGGTGACCAATGGCCACGCCCTTGGGGGGGGGGGGGTCAAGCGCCCCTTTTGAGCTAAGTACTATGATGGATCTACATAACCGTTGGACCTAGGAGGCTGCGAGACCACTCAAAATTGTTTCTGCGGAATGGCCATATTATGGGGGGTCAGTAAATATTTTAATTCAAAAGTCCCCCCACCCCCCCCCCCCCCCCAGGTTTTTAAGATAATTGTCAAAAACTGATTTCATCATATCGCGCACCATACAATTATGACTGAATATGGGTTTTCATGCCAAAAACAGGAAGGGACTTAACCCATACACCTTGGATTTTACTCTAACTCTCCCGGGATAATTTTTGGGGGGGTAGCTAAGGGTAGGTCACAAACGAGAAAATTCATATGCATTTCACATTCTATAATGCAGCCCGTCAAAAAGTTTTGTGACTTTGAGCAAAAATTGGGGAATATTAGGTGAAAAACGTACATTTTGTAAGTGTGTTATAACAGGTATTTGGCTCCACAACGCAAGCAGTTATGACGTTTGTATGACGAATTATGACCCATTTGGATTTCAACTGGGATATAATCAGCATTTAATGTTACTCATTTCGTTTTTCATGGGGTGGGGGGAGGTCAAAATGGCCCATCGTCGTAAAGTTGAAAATTATATTTTGTTTTACATTTTATAGGGACTTAAGTTAATGTTTAAGTGAAAGTCCCTTCAGAATAAAGTTTTAAATGCTGATGATGAAGGATCTTTAATGATTAAAAGCACTAACTACATGCATGTGACCATGAAACAGGCAAAATTGAAGATTCCCCTGGTATGCATGAAAAAGTCACTAAAATAACCTGAACTTAGACGGAATGCCGCGTGGTTGGAATAGCGACTTCTACTGTGTATTTTTCATTTTGTGGGGCCTAATGGCTAGGGTAAAATCTGCTGAAGGATCTTAAATAATCTAAATACACTAACTACATGCCAGTTCCCATGAAGCAGGCTAAAAATTTCATGACCCCTAAAAGTTGGGCCCCCTTTTGCGACTCAAATGCAAAGGTCGCTAAAATTACCCAATTTTTTACGCCGCACCATTGGCGTAGCCAATGGAGGAGGGGCAGGGGGAAAGCTGCCCCCACCCCACACACACACACACCATAAGCGAGAAGGGGAGCCAGAATGGGAAGGAAAAAAGGAAGAGAAAAAGAGAAAGAAAAAATGAGGGAAGAAGAGAAAGGGGAAAGAAGAGAGAAAGAGAGAAATAGGGAAGAAGAGAATGGACAAAGGAGAGAAGAGAAAGGTGGGAAGAAGAGAAAGAGGAGGGGGGGAAGACGGAAAAGAAGAAAACGGGGGAATTTGTGCTCTGAACACTAATTTTTAGCTTCTAAAATGGCTAAACCCAGGACCTTACGGAAGATCCGCCCCTAGGACCCCACCCCTCGTACATTAATCACACACCCCCCAGTCAAGTCTGGCAACGCCAGTACGCACTACGGGCCGCATTGTCAAATGTGAAGAAATCTAAATTACAAAACAATTTCAATAATTCTGAGTGCTCTTTAAGATGCAATAAACTCTCTACCCCTACTACATGGCTCGTCGTGTCAGTCTTCAGTTTGCATCATTTTAGCGACTTTTTCATGCGGACCACGGGGGTGGGAGGGGGTGGAGCAACTATTTTGGGGCATGGAAATCTTTGATATTTTGCCTGTTTCATGGTCACAGGCATGCAGTTAGTGCTTTTAGATAATTTAAAGACACTTCAGCAGCATTTAACTCTGCTAATAGGTCCCTATAAAATGGATAAAAATATATTTCCACGATGGGGCCATTTTTGACCCCTCCCAATGAAAACGTAAGGAGTAACATTAAAATGCTGATTATATCCCAGTTGAAATCAAAATGGCCAATAGTTCTGTGCAATACAAACGTCATAACTAGCTATAACTGATTGAGTTTTGGAGCAAATACACTGTTATAACGGCATTTAAAAATGCACGGTTTGTCACCTATATACCGTATATTACCCAATTTTGCTCAAGGTCACAAAATTTTTACTGGCTGCCGTTTGAGAACGGAAAGGGAATATGAATGTTCGTTTGTGACCTACCCTTAGTTACCTAACAATTATCCTTGAGGAGAGTTAGAGAAAAATCCAAGATGCATGGTGAACTCCCTGTTTTGGCATGAACACCTGATGAATTCATTCATAATTTTATAAGTGGCGCGACCCCCCGAATGTGAAAAAAGTTTTTGACAACATCCCCCCCCTATCTTAAAAACCCTTTCCGACATTTTGGATACCCTAAAAATGGATGACTGACCCCCACAATGTGGCCATTCCGCACCTTTTGAGTGTCTCTCAACCTCCTAGGTCCAACGGTTCTGTAGATACAGTCAGTGTACGTCGCTCCAAAGGGGCGTGACCCCCAAAAGGGGTGCGTGGCCATTTCGGCATTTTCGGCGTCAGTTGGAATTATGTTACCAACCAAATATTGTTCCTGGAACCTCAATTATGTGGAATTCCATGAAGAGAGTTGATCTCTGGAATATAATGCAACAAACCACCAGGAGCTACTATAGTAGTACGAAAAGATGTCAGCAAATCAACCAGTCTATCATTGATGGCTACTTTCCCCGTCAAATCGGAATTATGGGTGAAGCTTCTGAGGATTTTTTGCATCGTTCCGTATCCGGTTTTTTCTCTTTGGCCTTTGATCGCTCGAGTTTGCGAGTAATATTTCGACTTTCTTCTTCTAATAATCTCTCAAACATTTTGTCATAAGTGAATATATTTTATGGCATATCCTAAGTTTATCCTTTGTATTGGTACCATATTTGACATGCATCGGTCGGTAAGAACTATGGCTTTTCATTATGCATATTTTCATACCCTTCAAATTTGGACTGTTTCTGCATCTCGCCCTGGTTGAAGCAGCCCGATCAGAAGATGTCTTGCACACGGCACGCCGTATATGCTCACTAATTATCTGCCGATATTTGTCCGAATGTGAACCTTTGAACGCACATGCTCGGATCAGTGAACGAGCATTCCGGGATGTTTTCGTCGGTGGGCGTAACAGGCCACTTGTCAGAGGGGGCAGTTCCCGTTTTTGGGCTGCAGATTTTTCCATTTGGAGGTGGTTTGAGGCAGATTCTCATGTTGGAGGTGAACATTCTGGTGAGCAGGCAAAAAAAGGCTGATTGAGCATGATTTTCAGCTTTTCTTCCCAGTTCAAAGCTCCTGGGTGGGCACCTGACCCCCTCCACCCCTGTTTACGCTACTGCTCACATGTACTGTTGATGTGTTGGCTTCGAGAGCTTGGAGATCATGCTTAGCATTGAAGGATCCACAGTCTAACGGAACATTAAATACCTTTGTATCCTCCTTGGCTCCTTGGCTGGTATACTGGCATCCAGTTATTAAACCTACTACAAAACACAAATACATTTGAAATTTGAATACTTAGATCTCCAGGTTAACAAGAGGATATTTTATTAACCTTTATCTAAGATGGCCAGCGCACACATGTGTTTGAAAAAAAAACAACGCGCGTTTGGGGCAACCTGGGTAGTACTAGCACCGTCGATCTTACCTACCATTCCATAATGTTGACATTACTAGGGGTTACTAGGGGGGGACAAATGATCATTAGTAAGACTGAATGCTGGCATTTTTCCAGACTACATTCTAAGGTGCTCTCGTCTACTAAAATGAATCCGAAAGGCTTTTTTTGTCATAAATGGTTTTTAAGGTCGTAAAGAGACCTTAGAGGTTTTGGCACATGAGGGCCAGTCGGATGCTTCAGGATTCAAGCGTCTCACTGATCTTGACTATGGTGGATTATCTCGCCTTCACGGCGTATTAACTGGCGATGTTGGAAGAATCATAGAATAGCTGAGAATTTTCCGAGAGAATGCTAAATTGTTTTGTAGACTTCGCCAACACATTTGACAGTGCGAATAGAAACATCTTGTTAACTTATACTTTTGAATTGATGGTGTCCCAGAACGAGATTGCCCATAGCCATGTCATTACTGTTTGTAATCCAGTAAGTTTTTGTGCAAAGCACCGATGGCCCACCTTCGCTAATTACGCGCCATTTTTTGTGATGTGGTTGACTACATTCTTAGCCAAAGTCTTGATCCCATCCAATGCTAAAGGTCTTACTAACATATATGAAATATGATCAAGTCGCCATCAAATCCAGCGTCTCTCTGTCTTGACTATGATTTGTAAGGACTGTAGGATGTTTAGGAAAAAAATGAAAGACGTAGAACAGGAAAGTAGAAGACGCAAAGGGGGCACCACTGAACAGGAAAGGAAATTGGAGGCAAAATGATATGGACATTAGTGAGGACGATAGGTAAGAAACAAACTAAAAAATCCGGGGAAAAGGAAAGAGGTGGGGGGGGGGGGTGGGGGGGGAAATCCCCCTCAGGCGATCAACTGTGTGATGCCCATGACTTCTTAACATCCCTGGAGAGCCTGCGTCAAGGTCTGTCTATTTCGCAATTGCCCTATTTCTCCATTTTTCTCACAGTTGAAGAACGCTTGAAACGGATGCCTTGTGCTAGTCAGACAGTTTATCTGTCACTGGTTTGCTTGTGTCAATATTAGCAAGTGACTAATTTAACTTCTAAATCCCATTGACATCATTGTATCAAAACTTACAAACTTATTGTCCATGGTCCACCTACAAGCTTCTAGATTCGCCATAAAATCGCCATAAATCCACTCGTCTTAAAAGTTTTTTTTAAAATTCAAATTTTGTGCCCAAACCTAGTATTAACGTGTAGATAGTTATCATCACTGACGACTCTTCATTGTCCTGGCGAACCTTACTAACCATTCCCCTTTGAAAGTGCGAATTCAGTTACGTGCGATGATTATGAAGACACAAAATTTTAGAACGTGAATGCCTTTACATAAACAAACGAACTTTCCGTGATGTTGTTTTGCACGAGCTAACAATTTTAGGGTTTGTTTTATAATAACCGTGTATTTCACTTTTCAATCATGCAGATATTCTGTACAGCATCCGTAACGCCAACGATATAAACTGCAACTCGGAGGAACTTATGGGCATCCAATTATCGGACGTACTACGTCTGTAACAACTTTTATCATGGGCATATGGGAGCCTCTACACTCCCATTGAAACGGTCTTCTCCGGCCCCTATACGAAGACGGAGTCAATGCACTCGATTGGATGGAGTAAATACTTTCGCAAAGTACGCATTACTGAACCTAATCCAAGAGCGGTGACTCAAAGAATATTGAAATCGGATCTTACATCAATTCGATGAGCGGTACACCGATTTTTTATGCTGTGGGGTCAATTTGTTTCTCACGACACAGATTTTACCGATAAAGAGGACCCAGTTTGTACAACTCAATGTGACCAAAAAATCTCCGTACTGCTCCGCAAGTAAACCGGCCTGAGGTATGCACGGTTACATGACTGAGTATAACCTTTAACGCGTTCTTACCGACAATGCGGTACGGGGACTGTTCAGAGCGTCAACAACTAAATGGCATACAGCATACATCGATGCATCAATGATATCCTGGAGTACCAAGAAGAGCTGAGCCACGCTATTTTACAACGACAATGGTATTTGTTTGAAAGTTGCTGAACCCGGTACACGCGAACAAACCAGCTACTAAGTACTCTGATGCCGACAGTACAGAAATCTTTTAAGCAGACTGTTCTCTGCTAAACTGAACCATTGGCGTTGGGTGTATTCTTGCAGGTGACGTACGTGCCAACGAACACTTCAGCTTGCTGCTCTCTCCAAACAGTCTGGCTTCGTGAACCTAATCGTATTGCAGTTGTACTAAAGGCATGAATCCCCCCTGGAAGGAAATAAAACCTATCAAAAAACTCTACGATTGTAGGAGCTTAATACAACAAATTACTTCCACCATTGGCTTTCAATCGTGGGGTGTGTAAGAAATGAATCGATTCGGGGGGTGGCTTTCAGTTACAAAGGGTAATAACGCTTCTGTTGATCATCAATTACAAATGTCTTCGCCACGTCACGCCTTCAGATTTGGACATTCATGATCAACCCCAAAGTATTTCGTCTGTTATAACCACCAGATCTGGCCTCCTTTTGAAATTTTGGTTTTTTTTCTGCTAGATGCAAGCTCATTCTACACGAGGCGCTTCTGTCCTTTCAGAAATGAAAAATGAAGGTGTTGGACCCCTTTTACGCGGAGTCTTTGCACGCCGATTAAAGACATTAACGCCCAGAATATTTTATCAGAAAGAATTACAGAATGGTTTTTAGCGCTGGCACCACGACGTTGCTTTCGATTTAGGTGCATGGATATTCAAGAGGACGTCGATCATGGTCTACCTGGTTACAATGACTGGCGGCAGTTCTGCCGCCGTTTTTTCCTGAAGACAAGATCTACGCCTCAACCTACGCTGAAACATTTAATGATCTAGCATACGAATAAGTCATTAATGACATCCGAGAATCTCTAAAGTTGCTTTATTGCCACCCAGGTACCCCATCGACATCCACGGTGCCAGGGACAAACTAGTAAAGACCTATTCATGAGGATGATGGGACCAACATTTCCGTCTTTTTATTGAGCAGATGCGGAGGTTACGAGATGGCGATAGGTAGAGTCTGCATCATATCAAATGAGTTAAACAAAAACATTAACCATTTTCTTGATAATTGTGATATTTACCCAATTTACCTAATTGGTTGACACCGCACATTGTAAAAACAGGTATGGAACCATTCCGAATAAAATTGTCAATTAACTAAAAAAGAAGTTAAATCACTCCGATTGATAAACCTGGTGCCCACAACCAACGTATGACTCACTTAAAAACAGATTGCCAAGATCGTAGTTCTCATTTTAAATCGAGCAATTTGTCAACGATTTACCCGCGGAATAAAGGAATTAGAATAGGTGTCAAAATTCAATTTTGCAGTTGTCTAATTTCCAGTGAGAAAGTTCGCGTTTCACTTTCGCGTACAATGCATGTGTAGCGTGTGCTTTCCAAACGAATGAATTGTTCCTACCAGATCTGCCACCATTCAGTCCATTTCTTATGTCTTTCAGATTTTGGTACGAGAATCCCGGTTGTCTTTACTGCCGCCAACTATAGGAAATCACGAAGCATAGCCTGGCCGTGTTCTCTGCGATAGTGTGTGACAACTTTGTCATCTACAGGATACGTGTTTAGGAGAGCTTCGTACCCAGAGTGATAGCCAATGTTCACAGATACCATCAATGAACTTTACACTTTGGCATTATACTGATCAGACATAGAATTTTAACCTTAACACTTTAACTTATGCTTGCGTTCATTGGGGTGTTTGGTGCGCGTATGTGTCGTGTACGTAATGTCTTTACCCAAGCACACGATCAAGAATCGCAGTTCGAAATTTAAAAAAAATGTATTGTTCCACACTATCAGTGATTTGGACAAATATTTTAAATTTGACAGGAATAGCTTCAAAGTGAAGATGAGTCTGTAGAATTCTCATAGTTAGCTTTTCCAGCTGGTATAATTGACAGAAAGGAAGAAAACGCAGTGTTCCAAATAACGAAGTCTCCATTCAACTTACGTGTTGTAGTAGTTCCTCACGAGACAGTAATGACTAAATCTCCGATTCTGTCCTTATATAGGTTGCTTCTGGTTTTTATCATTTGCGGGTATGTTAGGCTACTTGTACTTTTAATACATGGCAAAAATCTGATTTTTGATGATTTTTTCGATTTCTGATTAGCAAATCACTGATAGTGTCTTTAAGTAATAAGTGAACTCTCGCAAGTTTTATGTTAATCATCTTAAGGACTTACCACAGGGGAAAACTAGCTATGTTCTTTGACGTCATTGAATAACTTCAAAAGTCACATTTAACCACCCCCCGGCTTCTTCTGCAACGTCCACTACTCAACACTTTTCATACGCTACTTTCTGACATCCACCAACATAATTTGACATCACCACAGAAAAAAACATGTTTGAAGTCTCATTTGTTATAACAAAAAACGAATAAAACAAAATATATCAACGGCGACGCACTTTTGACAACTAATTAAGGATTATTTATTCCACAAGCTGCATTCTGTGTAAATTTGTGAAATTTATTGCGGCAAATATGATTTTCATTAAATATAGTTTTCACGTGGCATTGTATGGACATAGCACTATAGAGTGGCGCTATAACAATAGTATTTGACTTTGGAGGCCTATATCCCGCATGGATTTTTCTGAGCAAATGCTTTCACCTATCTACCTTATTTTCAAATGTAAGAAAAGAAACCAACACTCGCGATTCCTTCTGTCACTGCTTACTGCCCTCTTTTGCAATCGGAGTCATTATAAGCCCTTCATCCCGCTCTCAAACGACTCTGCTTCACGATGTTCTGTGACTTGAGTCTGGTTTTATGATCCACACATATGTTTCCCTGTCACGCTTGGTGATGCCAAGCATGATCTTTCCATGCTATGGTGTGGCTACCTTAATTTTCCATAGGTCAAACCACATTGGCAGCTTTCGTTTCGGCATAGTGACATCGTAGTTCTCCTCCCTCACCAGTTTGCCAAAGCGCCCCATCCTGATCTTGTCCTCGCTTTATTTCATAAGTGGTTATGCTTCATATTGCTGAGCTGCCCCTATAGAGTAATTTATCAACTTTCCTCTAAAGCGTTTGGTTGATGTAGTAGTCCCCTTCCTTGGTGGTGTGGTAAGTAATTGGTATTTTTTTCGGCATGTTTAGCTTATAATCCCACCCTGTTTTTTCTCAGTTAAGTTCCTATAGCATGGTTTCTAGTTCATTTGGGTGTTCCGAAACGATAACAATATCATCTGTACATCGGAGATGGCTCAGTCTTTCACAATTTGGTTTAACACATGTAGAATGTTTTAGGTCATAAGCCCATAACCTAAAAACCTGCACCCCCCGGGGATTTTTCGAGACCACTATTTTTGGAAACCTATACATATAGCTTCAAATCCGGTTGTCTGCAAAGATGGAATCCAGCCGGACGCAGGAAACCAGATAAGTGGTTAAAATCATTTCCAGTCATCCGTTGAGCGATGTGTATAATGTGTACTCGCGTAAAAGGACTGAATTTCGTGGTAGCACCTGCTTGTATCCCTTATGTGGAATTAATCACAACCACTGAATCGGCGATTAAACACAACAGTTTGAGGCCTTGATGCGGACCAGCTCAGGACAAGACATAATGTCTTGTTACGCTAATTACCATCCAACCTCAATAGGACGAACGTGAGGCTATTAAGCTCTCGGAAAAGATGACCGCCATCATTTATTTTACCGGCGGACAAGGGAGAGAACCGTTGTGCTGGACAAGCAAGATTATAACAACTACGGAATAATACTGAATGACACCAAGACTTATGAGTTGTTGAAACGTGATCCAACCAACAGCTATAAAAGAAAGGTCATTGACAAGCTACAAGAATTGAAAAGGCTGACTAATTGACAGAAATTTGTACCATATTACCCTGGAGAGTCAGTCCCAAAATTCTACGGCCTGCCCAAAGTCATAAGGTGAATAATCCTTGAGACCTCATGTAGCCAGCGTAGATCGGTCATCTACAATGTTTAGCCAACAGTTGCGTATATAATCGGTCCTCTTGTAGGCAAATTGAGCACCCCATGTCGTTAACTCCCAGGACTTTGTCGAAAAGAATAGCGACATACAGTTGGATGAATGATGAAAACAATAATTCATATGAGGTTCTGCATTATTTACCTGCGTACACCTACAAGGAAGCGGTTGAAGTTGTTTGCGAATGGTTAGAAAAGGATAACACTGGAAAGAATGCACGGATCTCAATTCGAAGCAAGTGTGTGAATTGTTGGAACTCTGTTTAAACACAACAGACTTTGTTTATGATGGCAAGTATTACAAACAATGCCATGGTGTGCATGGGATCACCAGTATCCCATCGGAGTGAACTGTTTATAGAATTTTTGAACGCCAAGCACTAATCTTATACTGGGTTCCACCATCGCACTGGTTTCGCGACGTGGACGACACCTGGGTAAAACTTAAGAAGAACCAAATGAACACTTCTTTGAACAGTATCAAAACAATGGTCAATGAAACACATCAAATTCACTCAGGAACATATTCATGATGGAAGCTTGTATTTTGAATGTTCAGTTCACGTCCTGAGTGATTGACATTTAGAGACGTCCGGATACCGAAAGGCCAACATAAGATCAGTATTTGTGTTTGACTACCATCATCTCTGGACACCAAATTAGGTGTCATTAGAACGCTATCTACAGAGCGAGCACCATCCTCTCCACTGTAGATCAACAAAATAGGGAGCACAAACACCTCAAGTCAGCTCTGTGTTTGTGGGTACAGAAATTGGAATTTTCACAGCGTCCAAGAAATCGCAGCCAGTCTCTACGGGAACCCCACTTCTAAGAAAGATCGGGATCAACCGAACTCGGCCACAAACATCACAATCCCTATGTTTCAGGGCTGTCAGAGAAATTGAGCCGGATTTTTAGCTGAACAGATCCCTGTTTCATTTAAACCAAATAATACGATGAGACAGAAAACTGTTCATCAGAAGGATAAAGTTCCTAAGGACAAACATAATAACATAGTCCCGCTATTCAATGTAGTGAACGGCCTGAATGAATTGTTATATCGGTGAAACTAAACAAACTCTGAACAAGGCATGTAACCAAACACCGAAGACCCAGTTTGGTTGTGGTGTCCGGCAGTCTACCAACATCTAACACAATTTGAGTAAAAAAAAAAAAAAAAAATAAAGTAAACCCTCGCCCAAATAAAATTTCTCTTTTCTCAAACACCCCCCCCCCCCCCTAAAAAAAAAAGGAGGTTGTATTTGGGACAGGGAACAGAGGTGGTACCAGAGAGGGGTCAAGCAGGCACTATGTTGCAACTCTGAACAACCATCCCTAAATAAGGGAGGTGGACTTCCGTCACACTTGGCGGGGCCTACACATCGGTGATCAATAAGATTCCTAAGAGAATACAAACTTCCTCGACACGGATGTCACCATATTGTCCACAGGTCAATGCTCAAAAGCCACCAAACCATCATTGGCTTGAGATGCGTCTTGGATAAGACGTGAAACGTGCCACTCATCTAACAATGTAAGCCAGATGAATTGATTTTTTAAATTTTTTACCACTATAGCTGTTTGAAATATTGTGATTATTGTCACAGGAAGTATAGTTCATCCGCTTCAAGATAATGAGATAGCTGAGATCTCTCCGAAGGACACCAAACATGTTATTTAACTCAAGACTTCCACGGTCTCGGAGCCTGAACCCCACCAAGGGCAGCTATAGTTCATTGCGCCATATTGTGCGATAACCGAGAGCTCTCCGGATGCGAGACATGCTTAAATCCAAAGGCTTCCGGGGCTCCGTCCCTGAACCCCCGCCACGTTCACCATAGTTCATCTGCTTCAAGATAAGGGCACATTAACCCCTCTCTAAAGCACTCGAACATGTTGAACTCAAGAGATTCCGGGGTCTCTGCCCCTGAACCCCCACAAGGGGTTTTCCCCATTACTCTGTATGCCCGCATGGCCGGGCGGCTTACCCTGTGCTGATCTATTTGTTGAAGTGCATATGGCTTTGCCTGTATGGAGGGGTCAGCCCAGAAGCTTGACACGTCGTTGGATGCCTCTTGCCGGCATGTCGCAGGGTGTCTTCGGCCAGCTCCCGCGGACAACTTATACATGAAGCAGCGTAGCATGCATGATGAGCATAGCTGCCAAGGATCTGGTGTGGATCGCCCTGTGTTTGGATAGAGGCCGGCTGAGGACCGCCTTAGGCCGGTCCTTTGAAACAGTCTCTAAGGAGTTTGGGGGAGGTGGCCTGTGGAACGAAGACTGCTGTAACCAAGTGGATCTATGGTATGAGCCTGGGGAGCGTCTTCCGCTTGGGGCTGGCTTCTCGTGGCCTGAGTGGCAGTGTATCATAAATAATTAAAATTGAGTTTTAAACGCGCGCCCTATTCCACAAAACGTGTCAAGTCGCTGTGCGGCTTCCATGAAAGGCGCCGTCAGCACATCAGAGACAAACCATATACCAGAACAGATTATGCCAAGAAGCTCGATTTTAGAAGCAGTGAGGAAACCGGAGTACCCGGAGCTGCGGGAACGAGTATGGATCAGAACCAATTCACATTAAAGCCACGAGAACGAGCCCCGGCCGGGAATCGAATCCCGAGACATACATTGGTGAAAGGCGAGCGAAGATACGCTGGCCACCAACACGTTCCCCCGTTGTAAACCTGATTGAGATCCAGAATCGGCCGATCAAGGTTTCTTGCAGAAGTGAGGCCTACCTGGAGAAGCAGATCAGGACACAGGAGCATCTCTTGGTCTGGCCATTGCTGGAGCAACAAAACACAGACAAGGACCTTGCAGAATTAATGAAGCAGCCAGACATGTACCTACCTTGGCTAGATCACATTTGAGAACCACTGTTGGGATACGATAAGAAGAATTTTCACATTTTAATAATCAATGGTGTATTATTGTTCAATGGCGACTTTTAAGCAAATGCTGTTCCTTGGTAAACAAGCTTAAACGCAGCTCCTTTGCTTTTGATTATGATGTCACCATGAGTCGTTAGTTTCATGTTCTCAGATTACAAATTGATCTTATCTTTCCTCTCCTCTTCTGAGTCATGTCTAATTGTCTTCTCCTGTAGACTATTCTTCCTCTACTATTATGTCAGACAACTCTGTGCATCAACTCTCTGATGGACCACTTGTATTAGTGCACACTCATTTAACTTCCAACAGGTTCATCTGGTGGAGGAATTTCTGCTCTGCCACATCGCTGGTACCAATCAGGGTTGAGAATGTCTCTCTGGATGTGCATCTCAACAAATCTCTCATAAGAGTGCTCTGGCACATCAATCGATCTTCCAGGCTTAGAAAGCATCGATATCTGTCACGTTTGACTTAAACCCTTGTAACTGTACCGAGGCATTTTGTAACAAAAACTCAGGGGGTGGTTTACACCCCCCCCCCGTGATTTTCGTTACTGAACATCCGAATCCGTGTTAATGTGGTAACACAGGGTACTTAGACTCCTCATCCTTAAATCCCCATATTGTTACTTTCTTATTCCAGTTTCTTCTTTCCATGGTATCAAATAAGTAGCAACATCCCCATTATGACATCACTTATGACGTGTATGTTGAGGAAAGTATTAAAATAAAAAAAGTATTATAGCACTAAAATGCTCTCGTTATATAAAACTAGTTATTTCCATCAAGTAGAGCCAAAAACTGCATGAAATGCGAATCCCTAAAACTTTGTCGAAAAATTGAATGTCCCCTCTGTGTGTCTATGGAAATGACAATTTTGCAACATGGGGAAACTT
>JAMKCH010021140.1:0-33979 GCA_023653785.1 Ophioderma brevispina
TTCCATGTACTGGCCTGTGGATAATCCAGAGAATAACACATCCGTCTATTACGATGACTTCTGGCTGAGCTGACTGCTCTATCTGTAGCTTTTTCTTCATTTGTCGACTTGGCCTTTGTTATACTCATATCACCACTATCCTCAAACATGGAAGTTGGTATTGGTCATAACTTGTAACAGAAGACTTCTTTAACATCCACAGTGAGTGATGTCATCAAACCTCAAACTCTGGAAAAGATTAGTTCTGTGTTTTTGAAGAAACGAATCCCATTCTAATTTGCTTCTTGCTTAAAGCCATTGTCACCACGTTGGTTTATTTTGAACTATAAAACCCCGTCTGGCAAACTTAATTCATATTCATTCATTTGCTTAACTCCTATAGCAACTGCATTATCAGCATTCACCACCTAAGGGGCTATCCAACCAAAACGATATCGATCAAACCAGTTGGATGGTGATAAGGATTGAGAGGATCAATGCAAGTTTGGAGCTTCTTTTGTAAATAATTTGTACTAAGCAGCCTGAGTTTCCCTGAAGTCATAAATAATGATAACATTGAACACGTTGACCATTAAAATCTTATTAAAGACACTAAACCCGCAATCTTATGTACTTCTGAAGCTGAGATTACAGCTAAGCAAATGTTGTGGCAGCCAATTTGTTGGCCATTTTGGCAGCCATCTTGGATTTCGGTTTTATGGAAGGCTTAAGTATTTAAAAGAAGTACAAATTTGAATTCTTTGACACCAACAACCTATACAAAGACACCAGAATCATCATTGTATTAGCTGTAGAAGCTGAGCTATTGCTAATTATAATTTTGTGGTTGCGGCAATCTTGGCGGTCATCTTAGATTTCGGTATAGGGAAGACTTTAGTGTTAAAAAGAAGTACAAATTTGAATTCATTGACACCAAAAACCCATACAAAGACACAAGAATCATCCTTATAGCTGCTTTAAAACCTGAGCTATTGCTAATTATATGTGGTGGCGGCCATCTTGGATTTCGGTATAGGGAAGACTTTAGTGTTAAAAAGAAGTACACATATGAATTCACTGACACCAAAAACCCATACAAAGACACAAGAATCATCCTTATAGCTGCTTTAGAAGCTGAGTTATTGCTAATTTTATGTGGTGGCGGCCATCTTGGCGGCCATCTTTGATATTTCAAAATGCTCAAAGTTGAAATTTTGGCACCCCTCAGTTTCTCAATCAGTAGGTCTTCAGGATCCAGAAACAGCCAAAAAAAAATGTGCCGACGATACTTTTGGGTTCAGGTAAAAAATGGGGTTTTGGCCCCAGACTATACAAGAGACTCCAGCGAAACCTTGTAAGAATTAAAACAAAACAATGTAAACACAATAAATAGTGTGAAAACCTATAATTAGGGTGTCCAGTGTACACTTCGAATTGCCCGTCATACGTGGAATTCGTGCAGTCATTGGTGGAAAATGTACATTTTGAAATAACAGTATTTATAACTAAACCTTTGTATTTTGCAACAAATTTTGGTTAATCAACTCAGAAGACATTGTTTTTAATAATTATTAACTCAAAAATGCCTTGAGGGAAGTAAAAATGTATTTTCTTGAGGCTGAATGATGACCTAGTTTTGCGCAAAACGCGTAGTTTCATGCACGCATCAGATTTTTGGGTCCACTTTTTGGGCTGTTGATAGCCGTCTTTGATGATTTTTCGCGCTGTATGTTGTCATTGTTTTGAAATAATTATTTTTTCTTTATTGGAGTAACACCTTGAGACAATTTTTGAATGTTCCTTTTTTTGATAATGGGAAAGTATTTTTTTTTTTTTTTTTTTTGAAAAGTTTACCTCGATATTACGGTGTGTGCTTGCGTGTTTGCAACATCAACAACACATCATTGCGAAAGCTTGATTCCTGACGAAAAAAAAAAACTTTACATGGACCATTTTGCACTCAGCACGCTAAATAAAGAGCGAAAAGCATTTTTCCACGCCCCCTTCCCTTTGGCCAAATTATAGATGTACAAACTCTTATGGGAACTGTCAAAAAAGAGCGTTGAACAATCACGTAGGGTGCCAGTTGGGTTGTCTGTTACTGCGAGAACTGGGCAGTGTGCACGCGGCAAAACGTGTTTGAGCCTTGAGGCAGGCTCGCTTGCAGCCGGCGGAGTGAGAATGGGTTTTAAAATCGCCGTTATTTGTATTATATGTTGCATTACGTGCTATTGAAAATCATATCACAATAAAGAACGATAATATCAACAACGGGGTCCAAAAATATCGCATGAGCATTGATTCTGCTGTCATACTGAGGTTAGAAGTCAACAGTCGGCCAGTAGGGACAGGGGATGGGAGCGGGGCAAGGTATGTATGTGTACAGTGCACGCGCAAGATGAATAAAGCTGTGCTGATATCACATGCCAATATGTCGATTTTTACGTCATTTCAGATCTGTTGTTTGCCTATTTTTATCAAGTATTTAAATATACATTTCACATTTATCTTACCAAAAGGACAGATTTTTTAGATATCGGCAAAGCAAAGTTCTGGATTTTTTGAAAAAGTCGTCATAATTTCTCTGAAAATTCAAAACTCCCCGCGCGACCATTTATACCAGGTGTCGCGCTGAGAAGCGAGGTGCTATAGGGACCAGATACAGATTTATTACTTTTTACCCACATACCAAGTTAAATAAGTCATTTTGTATGACGTCAAACATCTAAAAAATCGCAAAAATTAAAAAAAAAATAATGTAATTTTTGAACCATTGGGAAACCCCTAGTTTGATTTTTTGAAAAAAAGGTCATTTTATTCAATACCCACTGATTCGCCCGCCATCGCCCGCTGTATGAATGCTGTGTGGCGAGTGCGTCCTTTCACCGTATCAGTTTGCATGCAATTTGCTCTTGCATGCAATTTTTTCTGAATTTTTACACAACGATCTCGTTCTATTGTATATATTGGTAAAAAGTCAAGAAAATTGCAGTCGAAAGTCGGGGTAAAAAACGTAGACCCCCACCCCTTAAGTGCAAAAGGTCTTGCATGGGGGGGGGGGGGGTCCAGTGGACCCACTCTGAAAACCACTTTGCCATTGACTTTTTTTTTACCAAAACTATGGTTTGAGGGCGTGACAACAACACGATAACAAAACAGGGGAAAATGAATCGGCTATATAGATTCAAAATGGCGGGCCAAACACCGATTTTAAGACGCGCAGCCAATTCCTCCGCCCAGAAATGAAAACTCACTTTCCGACCGGACTTTTTCCTAAAGTCTGGCTCATAAAGAGTAGAGCGTAAATCCAATTACATTGGTGAAATAAAAATTTTAAAAAGTTTCTCCGGTACGATTTAAGGGGCAAAATAAGTTTTGAATAGGCGCCACCAAAAGCTTTTTAGCTAATTCAGTATTAAAACGCCCTGGCCGATTTGATTGTTTTCCACCCCCCAAAAAAGCGAGAATGATATTTAGGACATGCAGCTTTTTCTCGGTAATATCTAGTGCAAGCATAATACAAAATATGAGGTGTATTAAAATCACGAAATGCACAGTATATAAACATCGAGGTGGTATGGTCACGAATGTACTTTTAAAGGAGAACATTAACCCAAATGCTAGATTATCAACACATTGACATAATTAATGTCCGAAACAGAGCATATGAAAAAAGTGAGTGTAATTTTTTTGAACGTCAACTTGTGCTATGTTGATTGAGTATGAGTAACTCGATCCAACATCACACAAATAATGTTGGATAACGGGAGAACATATAAATTGTTTTAGGATTTTTTTCGGTGCCGCCAAAGGTATTTTCATTAGTTTATTAATTGAAAAAAAAACACGTGCCATTTTGCGGCAAGAACCTGCGTACATTGATGATCATAATAACCATAATGAAAATGATATCATCATCACGATTTTTGTTGTAATATTTCTTTTTGGAAGCGCATTATGGCTCATTCATTATCAATAATCTCTCAAGTAATATATAAGTTTTAATTATTTTAGGAGTGGGATTTATGTTGCATTTATTCATTTTTATCGTCGTATGTCATGGGCAGCGTTGACTTCTCCAGGGGCTATAAAAGTGTACTACTTAGATATTTTTGTTGTTGTATACACTTTATTATATTGATCGAATGCCTTTGGTGGACAATTCGTTTGGTTTCCAGCAATTAGAAAAACGTAAGCATTTCCGTGGTCGTAGTTATGTACACTGTACAGTAATATAAAAATAACAAAATATACTTAACATTTCTGAAATGCGCTTGTACATATATTAATAAGATTATTGGTAGCTCTTGGCTGCAATTTCTTTGTGTTTTGTTTTTTTCTGTTGTATTTTTTTTGACATCTTTTATGCTATACTACTCAAGCTGCTTGTTCTAGAATAACAAAACTACTACTACCGTTGCAATTTCTGATGCTGCTTTGCTACTACAACTAGTACTGCTCCTAAAATACTACCGCTACAAGTACTACTTCGACTACTGATGCTACTGCTACTGCTGCGCTGCTGCTGCTGCTGCGCTGTGCTGCTGCTGCTGCTGCTGTGCTACTATACTACTACGACTACTACATGTACTACGACTACTAGACGACGACTGATACTACTACTACTATATACTGACTACTACTACTACTACTACTACTACTACTACTACTATACTACTACTACTACTACGACTACTACTATACTACGACTAAGATGACTACTACTACTTACTACAAAAGACAACTATACTATAACTTACTACTACTAATGCTGCTTAATACTATATTATTATTAATATTACTACTACTACTGCTAACTACTGCTAAGTCTGCGACACTTACTTCTACCGTACCGCTACTACTCTACTTCTACATATTACTACTATTACTTTAGACATGTATTTGTATTGTTTGAAAAAAGGACTTGTTTATAAGCACTTAGAGATGGCGAAACCTCTACGTCATTAAGCCATTTTACTCTTTCAATTGTTCTGAAAGATTGTAAGGTACCCACTATGTCAGTAGATCGGCATGGATCATGTTCATGCTGTTGATTTTGGACTAACCAGATGCATAGGCCTGAGCAAAAGGCCTTTTAAATGGCCTCCCCAGGTATCGACCACAACATTTACAGTGTGTGTAAATCAATGGATTCACTGCTGAATGAGTTGTAGCTTAGCAGCTTTGCCAAAAAAAAACATCATGTATGAATCTGACCAAGTTCATTCGTATCATTACTGTACGTTGATCCACCTCGAATCGAAGCATCATCTTGAAACAAAGATCCCCAGCTAAAAGGGGGCAAGAAGGACAAAAGAAACACGAGCATTCACGACCAACATTTGGCAATTTGCTCCTTAGTAGCTCTATCTTTTTGAAGTACGCCCTGTGTCATTCTTTTAAGGACTTGTCGAGCCCCCGTATGATACAAACGTACATGAGACTTCAATACCAAGGTAATAAAAACGGAACTGTTTGTAATCATGTTGCAAATCTGCGACCCAATCTTCCAAGGGTAAGCAGTAGCTTATGACTCTTTTTCAGCTATTGAAAGGTTTAATTGAAGGCCAAATTCACAAAACATACCGACATGGAATTAGAAGGGATCAAAGACGGCAGAAAATATACCAGAGGCAATCCATCGAAGCTAGAATTACCTTTTCTGACTTAGTCTTGATCATGTTCTTTCGATCATGTGGTCGGCATACAGCAAAAATAACGATCAACCGAAACGACGGTGACAAATATCAGAGACGCAAAGTAGGCTGTATCGGAAGCAAAGTATACCCAAATGCACCCGAAGGAGCCAAGTGGTGAATCGTCGCCCATTATTGGAGAGTTGCAGTATTTCCATACTTTGTCCCCAATGGCTGCAGTTAAAAACAACACATCCGATATGGCCAGATTAACCAAATACCTATTTGTAATGGTTCTCATTTGTTTTATGCATATGGCAACATAAATGAAGACAATATTACCTATCATTCCGATGCAGAATATAATTGGTAACAAGACAGTCAACAGCATAATCTGCCCAGTAGGATACCTATATAGTTCTGCTTCGGCCAAAGTAATGTTATGACAACAAAGCAAACCACATTCATCTTCAGGTATGCTGTCGTAAATATAATTTCCAGGTAAATTTGTGACAGAAGTCGTCATTGTACAACGAGTGCTCTCTTTAAACGAGAGACTGCGATACGTTCCAGTTTACCTTAATGTAGCTAACTGCACACACGTATTGTTGAATTGGACTAAACCAATATGTTATTAGCGAGACTATATATTATAAACGTACTGTATGTGACTTGTGCGCTCACGAGATTGTTCATGGCGTGACCGTGAGCATAGGCATTTCCCAAGTTTGGAATAAAAATGCTGGAAGCGTCCGCTACAAATCTCAGGAGCAAATTAATTTCAAACACCGTTCGCTTCATGCATCGTAATTAATCTGATTTCGCCGAGCATCCACCCATCAACCCACCCAGCCATCTATCTATCCATTTCCGTTTTATTCCTTTTATGTGTTCATCAAGTAAAAATAGAATTATCCAATGAAAGTACTCATACTTTGTTGAATTTTGGTTCCAAGGTTTTGGTTTACGGTCATAAGATTGGATAAGGAGCGTTTAATAAATGCTTTTCGAATTCCGAAGACGCTGGATTTTTGTGAAAGTGCAATTACCATTACCATTGTACGTATTATTATCTTAACCCTCGTCCCCAAAACTCAATTTTCTCGTTGCAAATGATTAATGTAATTGTCCATTGGTATTGTACAAAAATCAGAAAACGCGGCTGTTCATCATGATATTCTTACCTTTTGTTCCACCCTTTTGCTGTAGTCTAGCCAGAGTTTTGTGTGTTTTACCAAAGGTCTAAAACCATTTTGTGCCACTTTTCTGCATGAGACAAGAAAATACCACTCTTCACTTGCTTCAACTCTTGTGAAGAGAGTCATCTAAAGTTTCAAGAAACACAAGTGTGACGTTATTTCAGATGAAGTTTGGAAGAGGCTGTATCTTACTGCATCTCATATCAGCAAAGGAATTTTGTCTTCACAAACAAAAATAAAATGCAGAGAAGTGTTGCAACCAAAATGCGATTAAATGCAAATGTTTGTTAAGTGCAACGTTGCCCAAAAGTGATTTAAACCACTGCTAATTGGCAGTTAAGGCTTCAAGGTTGATGCATAAAGAGCAAGAAATCATGGTGTACGCTTTAAGCTGTAATTACATTTATCAAGGATAAATTATTTGATTGCTACCATCAAATACACTTCCTATTTATTACATGCTCTATATGGACAAAGCAAATATAGAAGCCAAAAGAAAACACAAAAATGTATTTGGTATAATATCTGTATTGTATATCCTTTTAAAACCAAATTGATTCTGGCACATGTCTACCACGCTCAAAAATATGTGCAAGGTCGGAAGAGGCCCATTTACAGTAATCAACGGTATTAAATTACTTATTTTAACCAAGTCTTCTGGGATTATCTAATTATGAGGGTCCCTAAAGCATCAATCAAATGTCATTTCCAATTTCATTGCTTATACACAATTAAAAAGTCGCTACATAATCAGACATTATTTGCACTTTGCAGAAGGCTAAATACCTATAGCGGCGGCATAGCTAAGCTATCGTGAATTTTGCGATAAAAGCATGAAATTTGGCCAGATGTAGCGAAAAGGTATACGAACAGATTAAGATCATGAGCCATCGCAAATTGCACCAAGTCGGCCATTCCAAGAGGCCGCCAAACTGACAATTAGGCATATTTGCCTAATATTTCAACACTGTCTTTTACTTATGTCTTACTAGTCAAAAAAAAAATATGCTAAACCATGTTACAATGTTGTCCAATCACAGGCCATTGCAAATGTGTCCTGGCGGCCATTTTCAAGATGGACGCCGAAATGACATTTTAGGCATATTTGCTAATATATCAACACCCACCTTTTACTACTATCTAAACTTTAACATAAAAACACCTGCCAGATATTGCTAAATTGATCGTCAAATATTAATTAAGGTTACAATTTTTCAGTTATATTAAGGCGTGTTAAATTATTCGAATAAGACTGCCATATTTTGCAATCATAATTTCAAACTTGATGATAATCATAAAATAACATTGTAGATCGCACAAAGCTCATTAAAGTGATGAACCTCAAACTTAATTACCCCAAAACAAGAAATATCCCTTTAAGGCTATAACTAATATCACATGGAATGATACAGAATCATCGAAGATGGCTACTAAAGGCTAGGAAAAAGTAGTCCCCGCTATTCACATCCAGTCCACCAAATAAGTGATTTCTAGTTAAAGTCCGGAAAGTAGACTTACCCTGGAACTAATCATGCTCACGTGTCGAGGACAGCGCGAGTGAACAAGCCAACTCGGGACTCATATCCTTATGTAGGTTGTGATGAAGGAGTTGTTTGAGCACAGCCAACAGTATTAATGATCTGCTCCAGGAGAAGGCAGCGGGTGAAAGGCAGCAGAAGAGTTAGTAGAACCTTCATGTGACCGTAAGTTGAGTATGGACACAATATTGCTGAACATGATGATAGGGTGTGTAAAAAAGAATCGCGGGTGCCACCCTATATTATCAAAACTATGGCGTTACTAGATATACTATAGGGATCAACTGAACAAGTGTATGGCATTGTAACATGAGTCATTACTTCAATTCAAAATGGAAGCCAAATCCAATAATTTTAAAATATGCCATATAACAGCAGAAACCTGCGATAAAAATACACGAGAAGTACTTAGGTTATGTTGCTAGACACAATTAAATGTATTTCTGATACTTTTAAAATTGTAACATGACGTCAATCAATATGGCAGCCAAAACGGGAAACATCGTCAAAAAATACTTGCAAAATTCTAAGTATTACAGTCTTCAAATCGAAATCAATGTGTCAATGACATTAGAAATGTACCCTTGATCCTAACCAATGTACAACATATATTTCAATTTGTTTTAAATGCGCCAAAATCGAAATAAAACTAATATGGTGCAAAGTTGTCAAAAATACCAGAAGAATTACATTTTTTCACATACAGACTGTCCCAAAAAAAAAACTATACAATCAAAGATTCATTTTTTTGGCCAAGAACTTAAGTTCATCTCAACTGGACTTTTAACTGATTCTTTTATGAATGTTCTAGCTTTCGTAAGATTTTTAGTTGGTGTCATTTGGGGGCCTGGTTCAGGAGTTATGGCCAATTATCTGAGACACTTGAAAAACCTGTTGGGCCAGATTCGGCTATCCTGATACCAACACAGTTGCCATTGCAAATCAACTTCAAGACTTTTTTTTATTGAAAATTAAAACAAAAAATAGGTATAAAGTGCTGCTTCTTGTAATATAACATTTTTTATAACTTTATAATGTCGCAATTGCCAATAAATACATGTAGCATTGGAAAATTCAATTCCAAAGAGTCTTGTTGTCTCAGCCTTACTCCAGGTTTCAGCAGAAGGTAGAACCATAAAATCACCTTTGTTGAAAGTAAACTGAAACCTTTGAACACAACCACCCTTTCCTTTATTGTTCCTTGTTCAACACTGGTTTCTTCATTATGTTCCTCCCTGGCATCTCGGACTAGGGAGTGATGAATAGGGGAAGGGTAAATTGTCTCTCCACATTAAAATGTTGTCCGCACATCTGTCCCCCAACAGAGACTTGTGACTGTTCCATTAGTTTCAGAAGTCAAATTCCCAAAATGTACATGAATTTCATGATTATTGTCCCCCTGAGAGTAAGGCACCCATTTCCCCCACAACATAATAATTTGTTGCTTTCACTATTTGAAAAATAATATATGGATTAGTTCAATGCATGATAATACATTCACTCTGATCTGTACAATGTTCTTTTGTTTGAAAAACAGTTAATCTCACAATGATGCTACATGCCTTATACCTTGAACCGTCAAGGGAAACTGGCCCAAGTGGTATTTTATCCTTCGTGTTCAATTGACAATATCTCCGGTTAGGGTCCATCAAATTAGATGGAATAAAAGCGAGGATTTAGCTTAGGAACTAGTCTAACAACTAAAGTCAAAATATCTCGCAGAAATGCACAGTTTATATTTTTAATAATTTTTACTTTGATTGTATAGTTTTTATTGGGACAGTCTGTATATTGCACTCAATTAATTTTGAATTTGACCCATTTTTATTTATCCGGATTACCTGGTATCACTTGGTTATGATCATAGGTACATTTCGAATTGTTTCATTGACACAATAATTTATTTATTTATTTTTTTTTTGTCTTTGTCAGAACCTGTTTATAAAAAAGCTGACCTTTTATTAATCAACAACAAACAATCACACAAAAAATACAATACCAATCACAAAAAACCATCATTACAGACCAAAAAAAAAACAACAAAAAAACACAACAGGAAGGCAGATTATTTGAGAAATAGATGATTGTTTAACACGTTACCCTTAAACTACTCAACAGGGATATGATTACCTTGCATTTATTAATGTAAATATCCCATTCTACTCACCGAACACTGACCCTGCAAACTCAAAGCGACCTAAGAAGGAAAAATCAACAGCCAAACAGTCCGAACGTTCAAAGAAGAACCAGTCCCGGCCAGCATAAAAAAAAAAAAAAACACCACAATCCGGGGCCCCGGCACCCCCACCCAGAGGGCAACCACGGAACATGGCGCTGCCTCCATATAAGAAGACCACCAGAAGGTCACAGCACCCGAACGTACTGACAGCAGGATTTAAGCGCTTCGTCCCCCAAGTAACTGGGAACAACGGCATGCGCCGCAAATTACCAACCAAGCAGGGAGCACCAGAGCCACACTGCGAGCTCCCCACGCTAGCCAATACCAATTCCCACCGAACACGCAGGACCATAAGCAGGCGATCCCACTCACTCACTCGAGTTACAGGGTGATATTACTCCATTAACATTTCTCCATTTGTTAGATGAATTTTCAACTTCCCTTTTTGGTCAGCAAGTACTCTTTCAAGATTCAGAGTGTCTTTAACTAAAAATAAACAAACACCGCAGTTGAAAAGGGCGGCCCATTACTTTACACAAATAAATGTAGTTCATCGCAATCATAAGCAGTTGATTTTTAACGGGCCAATGTTCAGTACTTATTATGTAAAATTCCAATAAATTTTGTGTATTCCTGATTATTAAATAACTCACTCCAGTAGTTGGCCAAAATCCCCCTAAAATTTATCAACTTCTGGACAGTCGATAAAAACATGATCAATGTTTCAGTAACAAGATCACACCTCATACAATATGGGTTCTCACTTAAGCCTACCTTATTCAAACTTATTGTTGTTAATATTAATGGTTATTCTAATTGAACCAACGAAGTGTAGTATCAATAGTCACTTTCCAAGGTAGCTGAAAGGATTCTCAAAGTCTCCATACCTAAGCTATAGTTATTACGAAGTTTTATAAGGCATGGATGGTTCTGATTTATCCGACTTAAATATGATAAAAAAGTTTTGATTTAATCTTCTCTAAAGTTTTAAAATCCCCGTGAATAAGACCAACAATTGGAATTTGACTAATACTTGCATACACTCTCTCCGTTACTTCACTTAAACTTATCATCCTTCCATTGTTTGGGTATTGCTTGAATAATACCATAACAACCTTAAAATAATTTAATACCAAATACAGGCCTTATACCCAACAATTTCAAAAGGTTTGACTTTGCCATTTTATGAAACAAGTCACGAAGTCTACTTACATTTGCTCAACAAAAGCCTTATAAAAACTGACGTTATCGACCAAAAATTCAATTATTCCAGATTATTTGCTCGCCAAAAGTTCTTAAGAACAGCTGATTTTCACAATTCCCTTCCGACCAAGGCCACTCAGAAATTTTGTAAATAATGTATATAACAGTTAATTTTGGACATTGAATTACACTTTAACAAAACATTTAATCCACCAACTTGTTTAGATAATGAGATAAAATTAATCTCCAGCCATAATCATTTCCGGTGAAAAATCTTTCGCAACTCAAACTGATGGCCTTTATCCATAGCAGTATATCCACCATTTTTAAACCACCTTCCTATTGTACTCAAGCTTTAAAACAGACCTCTTCACCTTATCAGGACCATTCCAAACAAATTGGTGAATCATGGCATTTAATCTTCTATGAAACTTAACAGGATAGGATATCATACTTGTAACATATAAAACTTTTAGATAAAAGCAAAAAGCCTTTATTAATGTTAATTTTACCAATACCAGTTAAGTTCTACTTTCCATAAATTAAGTGTTTGCTTTATTAAATTTACTTTTATCTTCAAAATTGCATCATTATATTTTTTCAATATCTGAAAATATTAATGCACTACTTTCGCCTATGTCAGATTACATCCAGGGGTGTATCGTGAGAGTAATCTACACATTCCAGCCAAATGGCCTCTGTTTTAGCCATGTTATAATTTTAAAGGGACGAACATAGGTTGAAATCATCCAAAAATATGCAGAATTTTACGGGCACTTATAACTTTAAGAAAACAAGTAAATCGTCTGCATAAACAGGATAGTTAACAGCCAGTTCCTTCAACAGAAATACCTTTTACGTGGAATCATTTCTGATACAACTCCATTACTATCACAATAAATTGAACTGAGTGGATCCCCCTTGTCTCACCCCCCTGTGAATTAAGAAATATCAATGTTGAAGTAACCATTATCATAACACAGCTTTGTATATTACTATAAAATGTCGAAAATCACATCTTTGAATATTTACCAAAATAAACATTTTTTTGCTGATCAAAAATCTGTGAGCAATGGAGAGTCGTAGGCCTTCTCAAAGGTCAATATTTAATAAAACTCCCCGGTGTTCATATATGTTGTAAATTCCCAATACATCAGCGGGACAGTTCTTATGACACCAATTTATCGCCTTCGACAACTCCCACGCAAAGCTGCTCTTTCCCAATTAATTTCCGGCAAAACTTTGCGACAGGCGAGTGGCGATCGCCTTGACCCTATTTTTAAATCAACATTTAAAGTAATGCGGGCTATAACTATCAAGTTTACCTTTATCTTTCCCTTTTTTAAAAATCAATGTAATGACACAATAATTTATACTTGCAGGTACTATTTAGACATCTGTGTCAAGTATTTTGAAGATATTCACGTTTTGGCTGCGCATATTGATTGACGTCATGTTACAACTTAAAAGTATCATAAAAGTATGGAGTTACTAGTATATCTAGTAACTCCATAGTGTGATAATATAGAGTGAATAGATAATTATCAATTATGCGCCGCCCTCTTGGATTTCTCAAAAGCTCAAGGATGCCAGGTGGCACCCGGCAGATTCTTATTTTACTCTCTTATCTATTCCATTTTCAGGAGAAAAATTGTGTCCAACTCAATGTACGTTCAGGCCATAAGTGGGACCATGGCTACCTGACTAAACTTTATATTGCCAAGACTCTGGTGAATGAGCGTGGCACGTTTCCGCCGAGTTCACGCAGGGCCGATTGATAACCTGCAGACACATGTGCCGAGTTTGGAAGCAGCCGTATGCGGATGTCGTGTTATCACAAACAGATGCTCTACCCTACCACGAAGGGCTTTTGTACGGGAGAGGTAAAATTTGAGTGCTCTTACCGGACTCCAAAGTCGGTCCTCTCTCACGGAAGAACCACCCGAAGTCAGGTCGTTGTTTTTTTCTGGCGAAAACCTTGGCGGAAATGGAGAGTGGCACAGAAACGTCCGAAAACTATAAACTTCCCCACCTACAATGCGTGCAATTCGGAAAAGGGACGGCCTGACGCAATTGCCAGTAGGAAATTCGTTTCAGATGTAACGGCAGCCAGACTGGCGGAGCCCATCGGCTCGTACGGCACGCCAGTCAAACTCCGTAGTGCAGTTGGCAAATCCCACCCAGGCATATCTGGTCTCGTAGGCGGCCTGGTGTTAAACATGCAAGTAGAAGGTGGTTCAAGGATTCATCACCTTTCAGAACAGCCCAGGGGCCGTTCCGCAGTGATAGAATTGAACCGCCGACCTGTAATTCTTGATTGTGTTCGTGTCTAGGCCACTACTGAATAAAGACTTCAGGAAGTCTGCGAGCTGGCGAACAGAGGCAGTGGCCGGACAATTTCTTTTAGTCCTGCACCAATTAGCGAAGACCCGCCACCGTCCAAATAAGTGACGTGTGTGAACCTTCGCCAGCCCCTGGCAACCAGATTGGCAGCGTCACGAGAAAGGCCTTGCATCTGGAAGCGCTTCCTGACAGCGGCCACGCTGTCAAAGAAAGCGTCGCCAGACTCGTCTGGACATCCGCAGTTGAGTCCCACAGGACATGAGAGTCCCGCGGGAGTGTCCGCGGTGTCCCTGCAAGCAGGTTCACCAGCCGACGAAACCACGGCTGAAGGGGCCAGAAGGGGGCCACGCAGTCCACCCTTCCTACTATGTCTACCACTCGTGGGATGAGTGGGATCGGGGGATGGGGATATAGTGGCGTAGCCAGCTTTTTTTCGGGGGGGGGGGGCACATATATTTCCATGGGGGGCAAGCATATATTAACATTTGTTAGTATAGTATATGGCCTATGTAAATCACTAAGACAGGGACCACTCCACAAACGTGGTCCCACCCCTGGATAGGCAATCCGCAGTGACATTGTGAACGCCCGGTATGTGAACAGCCGTTAACGTGATCTTCCTCTCTATGCACCACTCGATTAGTTGTCTCGTGTGGAGGCAAAGAGTGGGGGATCTCGTTCCACCCTGCCGGTTGATGTACAAAACCACAGTGGTGTTGTTTGACCTGATGAGGACCTTGAACCGGCCACCAAGTCCTGTAAATGATCCAGAGATACATTTACTGCCTTCAATTTCAGGACATTCGCGGCCGACCAGCGGCCAAACAGTCTCGTACCGAATGTGACCGCCCCAGCCCAGACCCGACGCATCTGTGGTCAGGATCAGGCTGGGCTGGGATGGAGGGAATTCCACGCCCCGGAGGAGATTGCTGGGCAACCTCCACCAGGATAGAGCGTCCCTCACGATCGCAGTCATCGGAACCAGGTGATCTACGCTGTCCGTGGACGGGTGATAGTGCACCAGAAGGTGGCACCAGAAGGTGCAGCTGGAATGGGCGCATACGATGCCGACAGTAAGGCACGATGTCCACGAGGCTGGCCATGGGTCCCAGAACCTGGAGCCAAGCCAAAGCACGAGCTTGTCTGGCCCCGGAAAGGAGCGTAGCGCATTGAATGACATTGGCTACACGCTCCATCGTTTGGAATACACGACCATTGAGCAGATCCAGCTGCACTCCCAGGAAAACTGGGAACTGGCTCGGCTCGAAGTTGGATTTCGAGAGGTTCACGATGAACCACAACTTCGTGACCTCCTGCACCACCCACTTGGTGTGGGCGAGAGTGAGGTCACTCGTCGGGCTATAGAACAACCAATCGTCCAGATACATACAAATGTTGATCCTCTGCTGAACCGAGCCAACGGCTTTGACCACACGAGCGAAGACTCGCGGCGCCGTGGACAGGCGGAACGGGAGACACCGGAACTGGTACGCTTCTTCTTCTATCTTGATTCTTCCGTTCGATTGGGATGTGGAGGTAGGCGTCCTTGAGATCCAGAGACGTTGCCCAACAGTTCTTGTTTGGGCAACGGCGAGCATAGGCCAATGTCTCCATCCATTTTTTCGGTTTGATGAAGACATTGAGCGGCTTCAGATTGAGTATCGGCCGCCAATCGCCCGTCTTTTTGGGAGCTAGGAAGAAGCTCGACCAAAAGCCCCCCATCTTGCAGTTACTGTCCATTTTCCCTATTCACTGTGCACACAGTGCATTCAATAGGCCTATGACCTGTCATGCGTACTCTGTGCTTAACGCATAGGACATGAGAAAACTCACGTCGTTGCGAGAAAAGTGCTCAAGGGATTTTCTTGGTAGAAGCTCTAATTGTAGAATATATTATCATCAATAACATATGTGAATTTTATTGTGATAGAACATTCAGAAAAATCCGAAAATTGTTAATTTATAAAGAGCGGTATTTTGGTAGGGTACAGTGGTAACTCTATGGCAAAAATCACCAGTGATTGCTGGGCAGATTCAAGAAGGCGTCATGGACAAACGGTTAGACCTATACTCTTCGTAGAAGCTGACAACCAAGATAATCTTATTTTCTCTAAGGTGGTGTAATTTGGTTGACATACGGTACAGAAAAAGGTCCGAAACGATCATTTCTAACAAGGCTTAACATGTGTAAAAACAGGCCTACTCGCCAATGTTCATGCACACAGTGTGTGGGTAATCGCTCATCCATAGCATGTCATTGATCAGTGATTGGATGGTGCCCTGTGAAGTGGGAGTCATTTACATAAGATCAAACTTATGAATGGATATTTGATTTGGTTGGGTGGGTAAAAGGTCGAGGCCCGTTTACAGTGGACACTAACTGCACTATGCCTCGAAAATCGAGGGGGATAGGAACGATTGCCTCCTTGCGTCAAAGGTCCGCTATTTCTTGAAGAAGGACCTGACGCTTGGATCTGCGGGGAGCCGCGTGACCCTCTTGACAGAATGACGGGGAGGAGGAGCCGTGAATTCCAGACGGTAACCTTCGGAGACCACACTCCTCAAAGCAGTAGATGGAATTTGCGATAGCGCGCATGTCCGTGTGCTAGCCATAAAGGCCATTACGTATTGCAGCAACGCGTTGCGACATTTCGGCAACGCGTTGCGGCGTCGGCCAATCAAAATCATGAATTCCTGTGACGTATTTCAAAAAATAGACCCACAACGCGTTGCTAGATACTCTGCAACGCGTTGCAAACCTTCACAACGCGTTGCGAGCTTCACAACGCGTTGCAAGCTTCACAACGCGTTGCTAAGGTCCACAAGCCATAAGGTCATAACGTATTGCCGCAACGCGTTGTGAGAATGTCACAACGCTTTGCGACATTTCGGCAACGCGTTGCGACATTTCGATTTTGATTGGCCGACGCCGCAACGCTTTGCCAAAATGTCGCAACGCGTTGCTACTTTCTCACAACGCGTTGCGTCAATACGTGATGACCCTTTTGACTTGTGAACCTTCGCAACGCGTTTTGAAGGTCGCAACGCGTTGTGAAGGCTTGCAACGCGTCGTGAAGGCCATAAGGTCATAACGTATTGCCGAAACGCGTTGTGGATCTATTTTTTGAAATACGTCACAGAAATGCATAATTTTGATTGGCCGACGCCGCAACGCGTTGCCAAAATGTCGCAACGCGTTGCTACTTTCTCACAACGCGTTGCGGCAATACGTTATGACCCTTATGACTTGTGAACCTTCGCAACGCGTTGTGAAGGTCGCAACGCGTTGTGAAGGTCGCAAAAAAAAAAAAAAAAAAAATCACAACGCGTTGCAAGCTTCACAACGCGTTGCTAAGGTCCACAAGCCATAAGGTCATAACGTATTGCCGCAACGCGTTGTGAGAATGTCACAACGCTTTGCGACATTTCGGCAACGCGTTGCGACATTTCGGCAACGCGTTGCGGTGTGGGCCATAACGTATTGCCGAAACGCGTTGGGATCTATTTTTTGAAATACGTACAGAAATGCATGATTTTGATTGGCCGAACGCCGCAACGCTTTGACAAAAATGTCGCAACGCTGTTGCTACTCTCACCAAAACGCGTTGCGTCAATACGTTATGAACTTTTGGGACTTGTGACTTCCGCAAAGCCGTTTTGAAGGTCGCAACGCGTTTGTGAGCTTGCAACGCGTTGTGGTTGTACAAAACGCGTGCTAGATACTTTGCAACGCGTTGTGGGTCTATTTCGATTTAAACCAGACTTGGGGATGAGGTGCAGTAGGGGTTCCTTTATATGTGCCATGAGGTCAAAGGTCATGGACCAACGTTCAAAGGTTCACCCGGAGGTCTGTCCGCTGTCATCTGGCCGGGGGTGATGCCAAGTTTATTGCTTTTTATACTGTTGTGAACATTTTTGTAAACAGAGATGCAAAATTCACGTGGAGTTGGTCAGGGCGAGCGGGGCCTTCCTCCACCCTCTCTTTGACCGAGTGGATTTGTCAAAGATAGCCTAAACCAAAATCTAACACAAATATTAAATAATCTTTCAGATTTGAAATGAGATCAAAATGACTTCAATATATTCTCTACTTACAAAGATATGATAAAAAAACGAAAGTTTGTATTGAAGAGTGTGACGCCTCTACCCTTTTTAGATGTTGAGTTCAAAACGTATGACCATCAGTATATGGTTGCCAATAAAAATGGCTGTTACAGGCTAAAACATGCAGTATGTTTTATTTCTTGAGTAATATATGTGACGGTTACTTAGCAAATACACACAAATATTATTTGAAAGTAGTTTTACATGATCTGTATGTAATATCTTTAAATAAACCTAATAAAATGCTTTTGGCGGCCATTTTGAAAGATGAATGTTTGAATTAAAATTATCCCTTTATCTCCATAAACCTTGTTGTCACTTTAAAATGTCCACTTAATATTTTCACACCATTAAAATAACATTTTAGCCATCATGTCACCAGCATTTTTGAAAGTGTATGCATATGATAAGCAGTGAAAAGCAAATTTTGGCGGTCATCTTGAAAGATGGCTGCCAAACCCGTTAGGGGTAAAAATTGAAGTGGCTCATGATCTCAATATTTTAAGTATATATTACTCTACTTATATACAAAATCCCTTGCTTTCATCACTAAATGCACGATTGTTACGTATATTTTAGTTATGCCGCTTCGCTACTAGAGACGACAATATTGCATACTATGGACAGGAGCTCTTACAAATAACGCTCATATTGGTGCGGATATGCAGGTACAACTATTTCGGAAGGCAAACACATATGAAAAAAAAAGAAACTGGGGTGGAGACAAGACTTAGTATTAATTAGTAATATTGTTCTTACACGTGTGCTAATAAAATAGCAATCAAAGAGACTATCAGTGATCCACCTGAAAAAGTCAAAATATTTTTGAATTTGCAGGAATAGCTTAAAAGTGAAAAATAAATCTCATAAGTTACTTTTTCCAAGCGAAAAATTGGTAGAAATGGAGAAAAACAGCAGTGTCCAAAGATATGAATCTCCATTGAATTAAGACTTATGTTGTAGTAAGTGTCTGTACGGACAGTAATGACTAAAATATCCTATTTTGTCCTTATTAGGTTGCCTTCAGCATTGGCGCCATGGCATTTGAAGAGTATGTTAGGCTACCTATACTTGCTACAGACATATACAAATCAGATGTTTGATATTTTTTTCGATTTTCTGGTTGGGCAAATAATGATAGTGCCTTTAAGCAAAGGTAACCTAGAATTTGGGGGCAAAACAGGAAACAAAATTGGGAGGACCAATTGACACGACTCTGTTTCCACAATACATGTGGAATGAAGAAAGTTCCAAAAATCTCATGTCCCTTTAAGTGTTAAAATGGAGGTCAGCAGGTAATGGTAAACCGAACTCGGACTTGGGCTCCTCGGACTATCTCTGAGTGATACTATCTTGTTTCGATATCTTGGCTGCGCATTTCGGACCAGGAAAAAAGGCCTCTGAGTATTGGTTGAGTGAACGTTAGACACAGATAGAACGTCTTCACAGACAACTTGACATTTGCATTGATCTTGAGTTTACTGTCTGTGTATACACAAGATTTTCTTTTTTCAAAAAGAACTCGGTTATGAATGAAAGTAAACTGGAGACTTATATTTACCGATACATTTTATCGAGTGTATTGGTGTTTACACTTTATACATTGGAGTCTGTGAACCAACGCCTTATGAGTGATGAAATTACGTGCAACTGCCATTACATCCGTTCACACCATGAAATGGTAAACACGCAAATGAATGGAAAACATACATTATTCACTGCTTGTTAGTCAGTTTAATAATAGTTAAGGTGTACCACTAGGATGGAGTGCATCTTTTAATACGTAGTGCATGGGGGGGGGGGCATTAATAATAACGTCTTTGGGTTGCCATTTCGTGTACAATGGAAACACTCCTATGGGAAAGTTGTATTCAGAGGGGGTCCAAGTTATGAATCATCGGGTTACTTGATTTCTTGAGTCATATCTTAATAAAAAAAATATTGACTCTACCTTTATAGACTTTTCAGCGACATTAGCTAACAGTCCTATCTTACCTCAAAAACAACGAACAAGTAGTCACATGTTTTTGTTCAAAACTTATGGTGCCTGTCACCAAGTGTGGCATTTTTTGGGGGGTGGGGGACGTACTGTATACACAGAGCATTTAAGTGCCGTGAACATTTTTTTTGGCTAGCAAAGTTGCCCAATATCAAATTTAAACACTACATTCAATATATTTTCCATAAATGAGAATGTTTGTACTTATTTGAATACCAATGGAAAGAAGCTAAATTGTGGTGCCAAAATTATGGGAATAGGATGTTCAATAAGGAATATCGAAGAAGACAGTAACTACCCACCACCCACACCCATTCGGGTGTGTTTTTACAAAAAAAATGGCTGAAAGGGAAAACCACGAAAAATGTCGATCACAGATTTCACTTTCCATATGTTATAGGGTGGCCTTGCGTTTGGTAGATTTTTACTGCAGACGTGCATAAGGTAATGTGGATAAAAACAAGGTTGTTTGTCTATTTGATTTTTTGCGCAAGCTGATGCAAGATGAGCATTCATTAAATTTTCACTGTAGACAATAATTGTTCTAGGGTGAACTCTCGACTGTCTGCACAAATAAGAAATAGCAATAACTGATTGTGAATTTTAGTAATTGGTGGCGTTTATTTATTTATTTTTTTTTTTTGGTTGTTGGTTTTATTTATTTATTTCCTTACTTATATATTATAATTATTTAAAGAGTCATGAGGACATTTCCAGAAAGATGCGCACCCATTTTTTCGAACCCGTTTTTTCCATATTTGAAATGCTTACCAATGTATAAGATCACACACACTTGACGTGAATTTAAGCCGAATACGCCGTTTGTATGTAATAAGATAAAGCTTTAGTATTTTCCATTTTCCACTATAGGGACGATTACGATAGCGGGCAGTTCGCAATAAAAGTGCATTGTCGTAACTTTCTTTTTTGACATTGGGGGGATGGGTTATGAAAATTTTTTGAATGAACTGGGGTTTTGCTGAAAAGGATGTATTAATGCATAATGGCTCGCACAGCGCGCGAAAATTTTGCCATTTAGAAAGCTAAAACCGGTAAATTAACTGTAATTAGAACAAATGCGCGCGACGCGCGCGGAATTTACACATTTTTAACCTATTAATGGTAAAATATGAGGTTATTCTGGTCAAAGACACATGAACGGGCATCACATTGGGGGGATGATCGTAATTGACCATCCCCCCTCATCAAAATATTTGGGGGGATATACCCCCATCCCCCCCGGGATTTACGCGCCTATGAAAAAGTAGCGCTTTTCTTTTGTATATACTTTTTTGCCCATACAAGCCTTCAAACGTTCTCGAAGGTTGTCAACAACCGTCGTGGCGTAACCAGACCTTTGCAAATGGGGGGCTGAAGGGGTTCCAAGACTTTTTTTTGAGGGGGAATTTGGCGGTCCTTTCTCCATAGACACTGTACAAAAAGTCAGTTCATTTGGGGGGCTGAAGGTGTGGGGGCAAGGTTCTGTATGGGGGCTTCGCCCGCCCCCCCCCCCGCCCCTCCGCTGGTTACTCCACTGCAAACGATCAAGTGCAATTTATGGGAAATTCGTATTCTCAAAATAATCTCCTTCTATCACTTAAAAAGTTTCTCTGGTACGTACCAGTGTGTTTCCTTTTTATTTAAGTCCATGCTCGCCAGTTTCACCGAGTTTCTATATAATATTGGTCTAAATCATTCGCTCAATTTCCTCATTTACTTGATCCGCGTACATTGAATTGAGTTTTTTGCTTGTTCAGATTCTGTTAGAATCATGCATATAGATTGTTTATCTCCTTCTAAATACTAATTTAAAAAAAAAACAAATTATAAAAAAAAACCCTCAAAAAAAATTAAAAAAAAAAAACAACTTAAAAAATACAAAAATAGAAAAAAATAATCAAAACAATCGTAAAAAAAATCATAAAAAATACTAACAAAATCCCTAAAACCAAAACACGAACAAAACACAAAATCACCCGATACAAAACATCATCACCCCCATAAAAACCCCCAACACCAAAATAACACCACCTCAAAATCTCACCCCCCACCAAAAAGAACAAGTCCACCCACCACACTTAGCAGCAGAGGAATTCCACGGCTTCCCTCCCTATCCACCCCACCCAGGCCCCACCCCCCCTACGCTCCCCCTCCGCCCATCCGCCCTCCGTACACTCGCACCCCTTACCCTACCCAGGGGTGGAGAGGTCAGCCGCCACCCCAAGTCCCGGCCCATCCGCCCCTACTCAACCCCACCTCCCCCCGCCCCACCAGCCCCATCTCTCACCCCAACATTCCCCGTCCTCCGCCCCCGTGTCCCAGAAGCGTCCCTCCCTCCCCTCGCGCCGCCCCCTCCGTCCCGACCCCCCTCTCTCCCCTCCATCCCCCCGTACCATACCCAACTCGCTCCCCCCCCCACTCGGCCCGTCCCTCTATCACCGCCCGGTCCCCCTGCAGGCCGCCCTCGCGGCCGCTCACGCGCCCACCATCATCTCCGCCTCGCCGCGCGTCCGACCCCCGACCTCCCCCCCCTCGTGGCCTTCCCTGCCACCCCGCCTCCTCCGCTTCCCATGGCGCTTTTTTTTCGAGGTTAGGGGGCGTTTCCCCCGCCTGCGCCCCCCCCCCCCTCTCGGGCTGTCTCCCCTCCTCCCCCTGCTGTCCTCGCCTCGCCCGTTCGACCTCGCTCATCTCCGTACCCTACCCACCCCACAGGGGAGCTTCCCACCCCGCCCCCCACCTTCTGCCTCCCTCGCGGTCCTCTTCCCCCTCCCCTATCCCTCCCCGCGCTTCCGCCCTCCTCGGGGGGTGGGCCTCCTCCCCCACCCCTCCAGTCCCCACCCGCTCTCCCATCTTCCCCGCCCTAGCCTCCCCGCTCCCCTCTCTCCCTCCCTGAGCTAGAAGACTCGTCACAGCCCCCCGCGCTCTCATAATCTGGAGGGCGATCCTCCATCCCCCCCCCTCAACCCCCCCCCCCACCCCCATACTCCCACCCTCCCCCCCAAAACCTCCTCCTCCCCCCCCCCCTCCCGGTCCCCCCCCTACCCCCCAACCTCCTCCCTACCTACCGTCCTCACCCTCCCGCTCACTCTCCTCCCTTCGCCTCCCCCCCCACCGTCCCTACGCCCAACTTAAAGGTGCCTTCTATTTTTGTCTAATCGTGTTTTCGACTTGAAACGAGAGACTGGCACGTATTAGAGCAGGAGCAGAATATCAAGAGGCCTTAAGGAAGTCGTTTACCCCTCACACTACAACAGGTTTAACAACCGTTGGTAGTTACTATGGACCGCTACGTCAATGCTAGGTAGTTAGTACTCTTAATTTGTGGTATCCCGTTTTCATAGGGACAATTTAAGTTTACCCAGGGAGTCAAACTTTTAAAATGCCCCAATCATCATTGTCGATAATAAATATAATAATTGTCCATCTAATCATAAGATACCAAAGATGTGTACAGACGGTCCCAAAAAACTATACAATCAAAGATATTTATTTTGGGCCAAAAATTTTTAGTTCATCTTCACTGGAGTCTTTATGATTCTTTTTAGGAGTGTTTCAGCTTTCATGAGAATTGTTAAGTTTGTGTACTTTTGGGGTCTGGTTCAAGAGTTTAATGGCTAATTATCTGAAAAACCTGTTGGGCCAGTTTCGGCTAGCCGTATCAACCAATTGTGCCATTGAAAAATCACCTTCCAGACATTCTTTATTGAAAACTTAAAATAAAAAGTAGTTACAAGTGCCATGCTTCTTGTGATCTAACATAATTTTAACTTATAATGTCCGCAAATTGCTATAAAACATAGGCATTGGGAAATTCATTCCCTACAGTCTTTGTCTCAGCTTTACCCCAGTTTCAACAGAACTTAGAAACCAAAAAACACCCTTGCTTGAAAGTAAACTGCGACCTGTGAACAACCATCCTTTCTTTCCTTCATTGCTCTTTGTTACACTGCTTTTCTTCATCATATTCCTCCCTGGCAATCTTGGATGCAGTGGGAATAGGGGAAGTGTAAATTGTCCCTCCACATTAGAGCGTTGTCCACGAAACTTTGTCCCTCACAGACTTGTAGACTGATACATTAGTTTCAGCGGTCAAATTCCCCAAATTTCCATGAAATTCATGATTATTGCCCCTGAGAGTGAGTCCCGCATTTCACCCAACAACAATAATAATTTCTGGTGCGGTCCACTGAACAATTAATATATTGATTATCAATGCATGATAATACCTTCACCCTGACTGTACCATATCCTTTGGTTTGAAAAGGGTTTAATCGACAATGAGCTACACGCCGTATACCTTTAGTTTCCTTGAACCATCAGATAAACTGGCCCAAGTTAGTATTTTATAATGTTGATTTCAACGGACCATATCTCCGCTTCGGGTCCATCAAATTGGATGGAAGAAAAGCGAGGCTTTAGCATAGGATCTTGTCTAACAAATAAAGTCAAAATAATCCTGGCAAAATGCACAGTTTATAGTTTTTTTAATAATTTTTAGTTTGATTGTTAGTTTTTTTTTGGGACATTGTAGTTACCACTACGACCATTGGTTTTGGAGTTATAAGGTAAATGACTAGACTGGTAAAAAAAGGTCAAACTCAATTTGAACAGGGGGTTCATTATTAAAGTTAATCTGATTTATAGTTTAAAAACTTTAAATTAATTGTGCTAGGTAGAGGACTCCCAAAAAGTACAGTTTTTGATTATGTTAAATTTTTTACGTCGGAGATAAGGCCAAAGAAGGTCAACACAATTGGATTATGGTTGCCCTATGCCATTTTGTTGCATAACATGCTAACTATTTACATTGCATATGGTACAAACTATTCCCTTATTTTGACACATTAAGCTAGATGAACCACTTCTTTTCTTTCATTTTAAATAACACCAAAATTGGACTTCTGATCTTGTACCCTGTCAAAAAAAAATATCCGTTTTACCATTTTATAGCCATTTTAAAAATAACCCTATAACTACGTCAACTCCGCAACAAGGGACCAACCTAATTATTCTAATAAAGCCGTGGGCGGATTTATTTCTTTTATTTTTTATCAGAGAAGCGTAATCATAAATCAGAACAAATGACAAAATAACTCCTTGAAAAATCTGATTGGCGTAACCGATAATCGGCAAAAAAAAGTCTAGTTTTTTTCTTCCTTTCTTGAGGCAAAATGGATTTTGAAAGCTGAAATTCCATGGACGACAATAAAACACTGAGAGAAATACTTTCATATCAAAGTTGAACTACGGCTGGGTAAATCGTGGGGGGGGGGGTGGGGTGGGGGGTGGGGATTGTGGGTGGGGGTGGTGGGGGGGGGGGTTGGTTGGCGGTGGTGGAGTTGTTTGGTGGGTGTTGGGTTTTGTTGGGGTGTTGTTTTTTTTTTTGTTGTTCTTTTGTTTTTGTTGTTTTCTGTTTTTGTTTTCGTTTTTTTTTGTTTTTTTCTGTTTTTTTGGGCTGTTTTGGTTTTTTTTTTTGTCATTTTTGTGGTCTATTTTTTTTTATTTTATTTCTTTATTTTTTTTTGTTTTTTGTTTTTTTTTCTTTTTTTTTTTTTAGTTTTTTTTTTTTTTTTTTTTTTGGGCTCCAGCGATCTCTCCCGTTACTAACAGGCTCTTGCGTTTTTCATGGTCGCCGCCGCACGCTCTCCTTCTCTACTTCATTCTAACTCTTTTGTGGATCCCCCAGGATCTAATATTATTTATTAAAACAAAGATAATTCCTATCATAACAAAGATAATGAATATTCAGTTGATTAACTAAGAAAAGTACCTCATTTAACCTAATTAATAATTACAAAATTTCCGCAAAACGTTCTTGTTAACTAAACATGTTCGTACAAGTATAACTTCTAGGCATGTTGGTATAATTACATTAAATAAGCATGATGTCACCTAAAAGGTTTTAGCAATCCCGTTGAAATACATGAAGAGGGTGGTAACCTCCCCCCCCCCCCCCCTCGTTAGGAGGAGAGTTGATCGTTGGAAAGGGGTCAACCTCGATTTAGGCCACCAGTTTTTAATGGATAATTTTAATCAGCTTTATTTGCCGTGTCGTTAATCAATCAACTTTTAATATTAATAATAGCTTTACTTACGCGATTAAAAACGCAGTGCCAGGTGTTAACAATATTAATAAGCTATTGCCTGAACTGCCCCCAAACAGATGTATTTAACACGAACAGGGAACATCACACAATTTTTTTTAAATATGCAACTAAACGGTCAATCGCTGAACATTGCTGTTTGTGTTTGTATAGGCGCTAATGATATACTCCATAGTATAGGATGTGGTTCAAGAGTCCGTCCCATTACATGAGTGGATCTTATAGAACTCACTAATTAAAACAAAATAATGAATAAATGGCAAAATAATAAAATACACAAACATTAAAAATACCAAAATTTTAAAATGATTGCAATTGACTTATTTTCATAGACATAAGTTTGTTTTCGTCGGTCGTCGGGAGATAGACTGTGATATTATACTCTAAAATGTACCATAAGATCATCCTTTGGGTGGTAACCCCCCCCCCCCCCACCCCTTCGACTTTGCCGGCACATACCTTACCGCTGGTGAGGTGCCCGAAAGGATGAGGATAATTATTACCTATAGCTCTTTACGAAAACTTTTTGGCATTTTCAGCGCAACGCACCGGAAACGAAAGTTCACTGGGGTCGGTAGAACGAGGGTTTAAGTTTGTGTCGAACTTTCATAAAACATGTGTCTATTACATGAATATATCATAACTCGTGCTCATTGATATCAAGGTCCAGACCAGTCAAAAAGGCTGCGGGGGGGGTATGGGGGGTAGGACACGATTGGCTCGATTTGGGCATTGGGGATTCCAAACGGTCATTTGGGAATTCTGACGTGTATTTGTATGCAGAGCCTCGGTCCGTGACTTTCAAAATCACCTTTTAAACCTTCATTCAATACATCTTAGTAATATCATTATAATTTAGAAAAAACTATTAACTTTCAAAATCCGTCAAGGTTAGTGGATTTACACCCCGCGCTGCAAAAATGTAATTTCCCATATAACGGTCATTTAGATAAATATGCCGTGAACCATGCCTGCCTTAGCAGAGTCTGTGTTGTGACCGTTCGATATCGTAGACGCGCCATCCTAACCTTTGAATCTTGAATAAGCTAGCCACTTCGGGTTCGCCCGAAGATTCGATGCCGTTCTGTTGATGTTAGGGTTGGCATGCCCTACACACCCCGAAAATGTGTATGCGCCTGAGAATCAACTTAGCGCAGGCGGTGAGGTCAGTAATATTTCGTTACTGAAAGTGGGGATTTTGAGGTTGCGAAATATACGTTATACCAATGGCGACATATCCGTTAAAATCGACTCACTTGGCCAAGTTTACCTCATCAATTCCATTTAATCTACCAAACAAACCTCTACACGTTTTGGCATATAATCTAGAAAACGCTATTTGAGGCCCTTTTCTTCATCCAAGCAAAATATGTTTGATAAGACATTTTGAAAAGAATTTTGAATTTGAATATTGGGGGATTTTTAGTTTCAAAACAGTTTTCAAAGTTGCCGTTGCCTCCCTCTTCAACCAGACCCCAAGCAGTTGATTGCGTGGAAAGAGATTAATGTAGCGAAGTGGTTGGGTTACAGAGCATGACAAGTATAATTTTAGCTCGCACCCCTCGCCCACGATTTTTGCCCATCAACCGTCCGAGTCCAGAGTCGGTGATGTTGTATACATTGCATTCATATTCCACATCGTCAATAATGCTACAAAACGATTATAAATCTGAAAATAAAAGCCGGAGCCTGAGGTGCATTGTATAATGATGTGGCCCGGGAGCTGCTGCAGCCCATGGCCTGCATGAACTGCATGTCATGCACATGTGATGTGATGCTGTGGTGTGGGCATGCTATGCAGAATCACATAACCCACACCATCAGGCTAGACTGGTCATTGTTCTTGAAATGCATTGCCAAATGCTTTGATATGATGTGTTTGAAATGTCAGACTATAGCATTTGGTTTATGCTTTCAAAACGTAGTTTACTGTTCAACCAGGCTGATCAGGCAACGCCAACACGTACTACTATAACAGTGTAGTTCGGTCCACGAAAGCTGCCCTGGACACAGCCAGAGATACGCCCCACCCAACTGGAATATCTTGTCACGCAATCCTCGCACTGACAACTAGTAATGGCATTCATATTGCTTGCAAGCAGGTGTGTGATAGGCATCCCATTCATAATAGCTAGTCAAAACACACCATATTATTTTTAGAACTCAAAGAAAAGCTAAAAGGTGCGGACCCGATCATTCCCGGTCCGATTTTTCATGTAGTTTCGGAAGGTCTTGTTTGGCCATCTGTGACGTCATTGACCCCCCTAACTCACTGACGGAATAAAGCTGGTTAACGGAATGAAAGCACATGATGCATGGTATGTTGTCAACTTCTGACTCACTGGGCCAAAACAATATAATTGCCTTGGGCTCCTCCCTCACATGGAATCACCTCACCGAAACATCAGATACAGATTTGGTTAAACTCAGTCCAGCAATTTGGATATTAGAAGCAAATGTGACTAAATTTAGAGGATAAAGGGATGATTTTGGGAGCCGCTACTCTCTTATACGACAAATTTGAAACCAATGCGATACATTATTGTAAGTGGAAGAACGGGCCGTAGGCCGAGTTCTTCCCCGCAAAATAATGTGTCGCCATAAACAGCTTTATCATGTAAGGTCATCTTTAAAACACCATTTTGGCGATACTTTCCAAGAAGAAAGGTACTGCCACCACCACCCAGTGACAACATCGAGCAACCCTTTCCTTTGAACACAACTTCAATACGCACGAGACCAACATGTGCAGGCGTACGCCGAACGTAGCAAACGAGGTATGCCACAAGCGCTTCACACCTAAAATAACAATCAATACGCAGCGCGTACTAACCTGGTTTCAATTTTTTTAAGTGAACCCGGCATCACAAATGAATTGTGTAATAAATTTTCACCGCTGTTTAAGAATGGCCCATAAATGTGTACATAAGAGTGTGTATGTGGTCAACCACATTTTGTCTGGCCAGCGGCTCCGAATTACCGGAGGGGCAGTATTGGTGGGGGCCTTATTTCCACGTCCCACCTAAGTTTCCCCGTAATCTGTCCGTCTGGCCCTCTTTTTCCATGAGATGGGGGGTGGGGAACTGGTTTAGCGCCCATATCTCATCCGGCATCATGGGGCAAGTAATATTCCAACTTTTGTGAATTTGCATATGTATGTGCAATTTTAGCTAATTTCCTAGAAGTCCATTGAATGCTGAATGATATAAAAATGTTTGAGCCAAACTGTCAATATCTAAATTGTACCAGAGCAGAGCTATAGGTTAGCAGTAGCCCAATCCATGTTGACATAGCCTGCACCTGTGCATGTAAACTTTTACAATTGTGCATGTAAATTTTTGAAGTTACTTGCACCGGTGTGTAAGTTCAAAAATGGTATTCGCAGCCTCCATCCACCGGCAATTTTGTCAGCAATCAAGAATTTTCACGGTTTCCTTATGCTATGGATATTTGGTTGAGGAAAATGGCTAAATTTTAGCGATTCACAATTACACTGTTGTAATTAAAATTTGGAATGAAAAACATTCTATTCAGCAGTGATGGGGGGATGTTTTCCGTCGTTCTCTTGCTAATGGTACCTTTAAAAACTGTTACTTTTTTGTGTTTTTTTGATTAGCAAAAATGAAGTTATTTTCTATTCCCCGGTGCCAATTGTGCACGCCTTAGTTAAAATTTGCAACAAAAATTCGGTAATTTTTGATGTGGCATGTTTGAGTTTTTAAAATGCATTAAGATTCTCATGTTTCTTGATTTTTTTTTTTTTTTTTTTTCATTTTTTTTCATTTCACATTCAGTCGAGTATTTTCTAATTAGCCTTTGAAAACGTCATAATAGCCCAGCCCGCCCGGTGCGAGACCCAATATGGAGTGTCGAGTCAGAGCAACCTCGGACGAGTTTTTTAATGAATAACATACACATTAGGATAAATTCCAACCCTTATGATTTCCACTTGCAGGAGTGTTATGGGCATGATCCCCGTCTGAGACTGAGAACTCTGGGTCCTAGTTGAAAAGACAGTTTTCAGTTGAGTTGTAACTGTATACCTTACAGCTTTGTTCCTGGATTAAATCCAGGTAGTTACTGAGTATTTCTTTAAAAAAATATACAGCCCACAAACTTCAACTTTCTGAACTTTAGAAGTAAGGATTTTATTATTCTCATTTTTTTGTTGTTTACGACCGGGTTAAACAAATCGTTTACCCTCGGGGCTTTTTAACAGCTGATTGAAGAGTCACAACCGAATCCCCACACACACCCACAGCCCGCACAACAATCACAACAAGGCACGCTGGTTCTTTTATTAGCAGCTTTATGATTATTCTTGCGGCACATTGCGCTTAAACAAAAAAAAAAACAAATTTGGTTGCCCGTCTCGTGAAGCGTGGTCGCTGTTGACCCGAATTGCTGAGATTATTATCCTTCCCGAACCGCCTGCTCTAGCGTATGTTTATTTAATATATTCTCTGTATCGTGTTCACGCACTAAGCGTCTGTTTTTAATTAATCCGTGTTACAACACGTCTTTTTCTTTCCGCGTCGTCGGCTGAATGAATAAGGTCGCCGGCGACATTAATTAGCAAATCGTTCTGTTTACCACCCCTAAGTGGCGCGGATTTGGACTTATAATTTCAAGGTGAGTGTGGCCTAATGTATCACAAGCTTACCCACCATTCAAAATATTCAATCGTTGAAAAATTCTAGAGGGGAGAGGGAGGCTAAGAGGGGGCGGCACTTTTATCAAATGTGCCAGTGTCTTTTTAAGGTTTTTTCTTTTTTTAAATTATATACAAAAATGGCACACCCAAATGTCCAAATATGTGGATTTTTTGCCACATTGGTAATCCTAGGGTATTAATCTATGGGTATTGGTGGTATACAATACTGTGAAGGGGTAAAGCGAAAGCGCCGAAATTTCTCTGTGTCACAAACAAAGTAATTTTGTATCAGAATTATTAATATCGTAGATCTCTGATATTAAACACGGACATGGCGCATTTTTTTCCCCCGGTTATATTCATATTTGAAGTAACTTCCTTTCGATGTGAAGTAGCCGGGAAATTGCGCCATGTCCGTGTTGACGCTCATCCATTAGTTGTTCCGTCGGTTCAGGCAACTCATATTTTATTGAGGTGGCACTCTGTCATCATGAATAGGGCACAAATTAGACGTTTCAAGCTCCGCCGTGTAATTACATTAGGGGATCCAGATTCTAATTACAAAATCGCTCCTTTTATGACAATTATGCATTTTTAGCATTGTCGGTATAGTTTTCTAGACAACTACCAACACAACTGCAGCAATCTCAAATTTTGAAAATGGCGAGCGTTCTCCAAAAATGTGTTATTATTGCTTTAAATTCACTTGAATCAATTCACAATGAAACTAAATGAAATTACAGTACGTGTGGCTAAATAACAAATTCAAACACACAAGGTACGTGCCTTGCTTCAACAATCATAGACACTATACGTATAGCCAGCTGTAAAGAATTAACAATAAAATGCATCGATCTGCTCAACCAATGATAATTAACCTTTATCTCCATAAACCTACATGTATACTTCAACTGGCCCGCACTGTGTATATAGTCAAGGATCAGAAAGATTTAGATGATCAAGCTGTATGGGTTTCTTTTGTGTGCTCAACAAATCTGATATATATGATATAGCAGATTGCATTGTGGGGGACTGTAGTTCACATATCTTATTGTGAGTGTGCAAATCTGGATAGAATTTGTGAATTTTGGTATAAAAGTACTTAATGCACTGATAATCAAAAACAAAATATGGAAGCAAGTACCCCTGACATGGCCCCAAGCTTGTGTTTCAAGGTTACATAGGGGTAAACATTTTAAAATGTTCCGATTGTGCTTAAAAGCACACCATGATATTTGCTTGGTTACAAGGATTAAAAAAAGGGTATAATTTGTACTATATATGGCTTATAGTTTTGGAATCATGGGGTAAAACTTTAGAAAATTGCGAAAGAAGCCCATTTTAGTTTGTAAAGGGATCAACAATTTAAAGTCGATCCAATGTTTGTAAAACGTGGTTCAAATTGTTGGTTTAGCTAAAAGAATGAAATATAGAAATAATTTTGACTACCTTACGTGTTTGGTTATTAACCAAAAATGGCAAAAACAGTCAACACCTATTGGCAGTTATTAGATTCTATTGATATGTGACCTATTTTGTTGGATAACGTGAAAACTAAGCATAACAGATAAGACAAACTATTCCTATTTCAATCCATTAAGCCAGGGAAACAATTTGCACCACATATTACCTGCATCAAAGAGACTTTAACTTATGACCCATGTACACACGAAAAATGACCTTTTCACTATTTTTACAGTTTTTACCCCGACGTAACTCCCGAACTATAAGCCAAAGATATAGGTTTATTTTTTACCTTTTTAGATGTTCCTTATAAACATCATGGTGTGCTCTTCAACACATTCGGAACATTTTAAAAAAAATTGAACTACTGTATAACCTTGAAACCCAGGTTGGGATCCATAAGGGGGATTGACAAGTGCTTCCGTCAATTTTATGGATTATCAATGCCTAAAGTACGTGTGTGCAAAAAATGCACAATTTTATCCGGAAGCGCACACTACAGTCCCCTGCTAGCAGAGATATCAGCAGAGATGACAGCATTATCTCCCATACTACAGAAACCATGTAGAAGATTAAAATCAATGGGATGTAGAAGATTAACACCATGCTTGGGCAGATAATGACAACAGTCACTACATGCATGTGTAACTATACATGCATGTGTATTCACATGAACCATACATTAACTTGCAGCAGATGACTAGTAGTACATGTAGCTCCGAGCATCCCGGTTGCAGTTTGAACGTGGTTTATCAGGTTACACAAAGAAAAGAAATGTCAAATCATATTCCTTGGTTACGGCCTAATCTGGATACTCTACAGATCTAGTATCTGAATAGTATCCACTGGTGGATCATATGATGAGTTCAGCATTTGATTGTTTTTACTCTTGCAGATATAGTATCTGAAATGTATCCCCTAGTGGATACTTTTCAGATACTAGCGGGTACCACATAGATAAGCATTGTAGATACGACTCAGATACCTGGTATCTGAATAGTATATCCACTAGTGGATACCAGACGGAATATGTCCTAGTGAGTACTCTAGTAAGTGGATACTTTTGGGTACCTTCAGACATGTAGCAAATAGAGTACCAAAAAACTATCCCGTATGGTTCTGGGAACTGTGACGATACTTTCTTTTCGTTTGCTATGGACATGTCTCATGTGTTTAACATATTGTTTAACATATGACATTACCTGACTCCCAAATGACAATTGATCTCTTCACTGTACTAAACAAATTAGACGAGAATTTTAACCAAACACTTAAAGCACATTGTAATGACTGTAAGTGACCCCTGCGCAAACTCTGATCTCTGAATCTGAGCATACCCAGTGTTTCCAACTGCTCTAAAAGCAAAACTAAAACTACATTAACTTTGACATTGCATAAAAAAGACGCCGAAAAAACTCAGTTTTGTGACTTGTGACTATGAGTACTAATCCAAGGACATTCAGTTAAATGAGACAATATCTTTGACGGGTATCGTCAATTTGATTAAAACCTGCTGCTTGATTGCACAGATATTTTCAGAGTGATTAAAGCTAACCTTTGAGTTTTCACATATATTA